>JAADXH010000724.1:0-17739 GCA_023337595.1 Globisporangium camurandrum | reverse complement strand
CGAGTGCGGCGGAGTCCAATGCCACACGTCGTCGTAGGTGTCGTAGGTGGGCTGCAAACGTTGAATAGATTTTGAGCACGTGTTGGGAGAGCGTCAGTTGGCGACGGTTGTCGAAGACGAACTCATTGCGCTGTGTCCAGATGTCTCGAGCATACCATGATAACTGTATTTCATTTGTCGTTCCGGACACCATGTCAATCTCTGTTGTAAAGTACAATACGATGGTCGTTTGTCGTGCTGCCTACTCGCTAGTGATACAATAAACAGCAGCAATAGCATCAATGCAGGGACCACAACCGATCTTCGGACGCAATTGTCGTAAATTTGCAATTAACCCATGCATTTCAACTACAGTCATACGTCCTCGAGTCCATTCCTCCTCCTCCTCCAACTAGTCCACTCACATCGTATGCAACGCATCCACATCCACGCACTCACGTATTCACTCAAAAACTCCTCCGTCACATGCGTCAGATCGGGTAGCACAAGACGGTGCGGTATCGACGCTCGGCCGCAAACTGGAAGATCCGACCGACGACTTCCGTGCTGAGCTCCGTCGACGGCTTGCTGTTTCTGCTGCTGCTGTTCGTGTCCCCTGCTGCTGCCGTCGCTTCTGCTGCACGTTCCACATCCACTGGACGTCGCTTCACGTACCCACAGTGTGCGATCACACTCAGGAACGCAAGCTTTGCGTCCAAAACAAGTTGCGACGGCAGCAACTGTCGATTGAACGGCTCGACGCGCGGTCCGACCGCATGGAAATGCATCGTCGGGACTGTCATGAAGAAAAACTCGAGTCGGCTGTTGCGTTCGAGCATCGCGCCATACTCGAGTAACGTCGCTTCGTCGTGCGCTTCTGGCCGCAACGCAAACGATTTCGTCAGCGTCTTGGCTGCAGTCGTCGTTGGATCTTGCAGATCGCGCAACAGCGTCGTCGTTGCGTCGGTTTGCGTCAAGTTGGCAATAAACAAGTCCGTGATCTTGCACCGATCGGCTCGGTACGCATCCACGAACGCTTGCGCGACGCCCGCAGCCGTGCCAGCAAGCGACAGGCGCGTGAGGTTCGGACACCACGCGAGGATGCGCGCGACGTCGTCGTTCAAGAGCACACTGTTGCACGTCAAGCGCAAGACCTGGAGCTTCGCGCCGACCAACTCGATCAACGGCAAGTACGTCGACGCCGCGGTGCCGGTCGAGAAGCTCAGATCCAGCGCTTCGAGCGACCCGCTGTACGTTGGCTGACGGTCTCCCATTGCCGCAGGCAGCAACAGCGTGGTTGTGAATGCAGCAACATCTGCGCGCAACACGGTGCAGGCGCCATAACACGGCACGAGAATGTCGACTGCGTCGCGTTCGCGCGCGTTGCAGATGATCCGGAACTGCATCTCGCAGTCGAGCGTCCAGCTGCTGTTGGCGTCGTCACTCGCAGCGTCGGTGTCGACGACGATCGACCCGACGCGCACCCTCGTCCCTGCATGCAACACGACTGTATCACTGGACACATCGTCGTCGTCGTTGTCCAGATCGCCGTCGTCCAGATCAACGTCCTCTATCCCATCGAGTCGCAACTGCGCAACACGGTCGATTAGTGCGTCTGACACTTCTTCCACAGCATCAAACGCTGGCAATTCTTCCTCCAGTGCGTCGTCGTCGTCTAAGTCTTCGCCATCCAGTTCGTCCAGCTCTTCGTCATCGTCAAACTCGGACCCAAAGTTGCCGTAATAGCCATCGTCGCCGTCGTCACTCATCGCCTCACGCCGTTCGTCGTCGTCGTCGTTGTCGATCGTCTCGAGACATTTGCGATCGCTTAGTAGCCGAATCGGATCGCGTGCCGTTGCGACCTGCAGCATCGCACGCATGTCACGTGGCTTCAAGTGGCGATCCATCAACGTGATGCTCTTGAGATTAGACGCTGCGTTACGACTGAACAACGCAAATGCGAGCCACCGAAACACGAGGCGACGCGTCGCGCCAGTCAAGACGCGCGTGCATTTCATAAACTCGACGTCTTGAATACTGTCGGACGCACTGATCGCAGCACAGATTGCTTCGATCTGCTGGACAAAGCCACGCGTCTGGTGCGCCATGTTGCGCGTGACGAACGACAGCTGCCGGAGACTGTAGTTGATGTCCAACGGACCATTTCGAAACGCACCGGGTGCGGACAGCGCATGCCACTGCGCCGGTGGTTCATCCTGTGCGGTCGAGACGCGTGGTCCAGTCAGCGCTTGGAGCAACGGCGCAAGTTCCATGACCGACAAGCGACCCAGTGTTGATGTAGCCGGCGTCACACTCCAGCGCGCAGGCGACCATATACCGTCTTGCGTGATCTGGACGCCTAGTTGGACGAGCGCGACCAGCTGCTTGACGCCACGCAGCGATGGCAACGCGATCGTATCGTGGAGATCGAGCAGCACTTGGTCGAGTTTGAACGGGAAGCGAGCTCCAAACACGCTCGGCGGCAGATTAGTGTCCGATGTTTGCGCCGGTGCCTGTCGCGCGTCGCGTTTGCGCTGCTGGATTGCAGCAACGAGCGCTGCAATGTCGTCAAGATACAGCGCGAGGGCGTCGGGCGGGTAGCTCGGCGGTGGTCGAAACACGACGCGCATGACGATGCGGTTGTCGTCGCGCTGCGTTAGATGCGCGAGACGTAGACGCTGGAGCATCACGGGCGTCAAGCGCCGCTCGACTGCTGCTTTCGCGAGTACGAACCCCCGTGCGGCGGTTGCAGTAGCGGTTGTCGTCCCAGCACCCGTCGCGACGCCAAAGAACAGACTACAGATCGTTGCCAACGACCGCGCGTCGTCGCCGTCACTGTCGTATTTGGAGGCAGTGGGCAATTCCAGCAGAAAACGGGGAAGGATCGGGTTGTACTTGCTGTCGACGTTCGCCACGTGCTTGCTGCTGCCGTCGGTGGGGAGATTCCCGCAGTGCAAGCGCTGCTCGAGGAGCTCAAACCATGCTCGCGGGTCCGCGATCGCGACGACCGACAGCAGCTCGAGCGCTTGGCGACACCGCACGAGTGCGAGGTCCCACTGCGCGCGCGGCAAGCGCTGCAAGTGGAGGTAGACCGAAACGAGCCGCCGCTCGCCGTTGCCGTGCACGAGCGACTCGTTGAAGCCAAATGACGCACATTTGCACAGCTGCGCGCACCAGACATCGAGCATCGCCCAGTACTCGAGGCGATTCAGGCGGCGCGGGGGTGATCGATGTGGTGGCAAAGGAGGAGGCACGCCAGCGCTGGCGATGCGCAGCGGTGGCGGGTCTGGCCGAGCCGTACGGTTGCACTGGCGCTGGCGGCGCATTGCGCTGATGTTGCTCGGTTGCTGCGAGCGCCTGTTCCTTGTCGGCGAGCAACTGAGTGAGGTCACAGTCGAGGATATGTTGTCGTACGTCGATTATGTGCGGATGTCGAATTTAATCGGTTTGCGATGTGAACGTCTTGATAGTTCGGTACCGGGTTATTATACCATAGTTGAAGGTTTCAACGTGAATGCGAATTTGAACACGCCACTTTCTTTTTTCACTATCGCCATCCTATCACTTTGCACATCAAATCGCCGTTCTAAAAATACGGAGACCCAATTCGTCTGCTGATCAACGAGACCTGCCCAGGCTGTCATTCACACATTCACCACGTGACGACACACTCAGCACAGGCTCCACTGCCAGCATGACGGACACACCTGCAATCGTGCTCGATGGCCGCGTAACGAGCACTGTGATCCAAAAGAACGAGCTCGCGCCAGCGTGTGCCGCGTTCTTTGAGCAGCATGGCCGCCGCGTCGGTCTCGCAGTCGTTGTCGTCGGCGCGCGCAAGGACTCGGCGACGTACGTGCGCATGAAGCAAAAAGCGTGCGCGGCAGTCGGGATCGAGTCGTGGAAAGTACACATCGCTGTGCCTGACGATCGCGCAACTGCCGGCGACGACGCATCATCACAGTCACAGCTCGTCGTGCGCGAGCTCCTGGACACGATCCAGAAGCTCAATGAACGCGATGACGTCGACGGCATCATCGTCCAGCTGCCACTACCAGCGTTCTGTGACGAAGCAGCGATCCTCGCGACAGTTGCACCAGCAAAAGATGTCGACGGACTGCACCCAGACAACCACGCAGCGCTGTTCCAGTACGCGACCAAGCGCGCTGCAGCGCCGCAGTCGCAGCCACTTGCGCCAAACGGCAGCGCGCATCCCACAATCAACATTGCGCCGTTCAGCATCCCCTGCACGCCAGCAGGCTGCCTTGAGCTGCTTGATGCGTACAATATCCCGATCGAAGGCAAGCGTGTCGTTGTGCTCGGTCGGAGCCAGATCGTCGGATTGCCAGTGTCGCTGCTGTGTCTCCATCGCAATGCGACAGTGACGATGTGCCACTCCAAGACCGAGGACATTCGCGCGCGCGTCCAGGAAGCCGACATTGTGATCGCAGCAATCGGCCGCGCACACGTTGTCAAAGGCGACTGGATCAAACGTGGCGCAACTGTGATCGACGTTGGGATCAACGCTGTTGATGACGCAAGCAAAGCGGCCGGCTACCGACTCGTGGGCGACGTCGACTACGCGGAAGCGAAAGACGTCGCAAGTGCAATTACGCCAGTGCCGGGTGGCGTCGGACCAATGACCGTCGCAATGCTGCTGCGCAACACGCTGCACAGCGCACTTCGGCGGACGCAAGCACAGCGCGCATGATGCAGTCATACGGACGTTATGTAGCACTCTATCAATGGCACCGTGTCGATTGTTTATCTTACTATCCATCTCCAATCGACACTTTGTCAATTATCACATTGCATCGTCTATTGACGCAAACTCTATCGAACACTGTCGAGCCAATGGAGCGATCGACTGCTGAATACACGCACTCCCTTCCATTGTCAGCTGGTACAAACTCCATATTCTAGAACCCGTCGTCGTCGCGTTGACTGTCGTTGTCTTCAGCGTCGCTCTCGTCCAGCAGCGCATCGTCCTCGGACGAGAATTCGCCGCTCTCTTCAACGAGCTGCACTTCTTGGTGCAACTCTTCCCAATACTCGCCTTTCGTAACTGCCTTTGTCGGCGACCGGCTGCTGCCAACGCCGCCTCGTTGCTTCACCATGGACGCAGTCGGCGACGGTGGTTTGTAATTGTGATAGTACGACCGCCCAGACGCCTGCTGCTGCTCGAGCTCGGCTTCCAGTGCGCGCAGTGCATCACGCGCGTTTACATCATCGTCACCTGCACTCTGGCGTTGCGCACGCAGGAGTACGCGCGCACAGTCAACGTGGCTGTACGCTACTGCGAGCTGCGCGGCAAACTCCCAGTCGCTGTTGCGGATCGACGGATTGGCGCCACACGCGAGCAGCGCGTGCACGACTGCGAGGCGGCCTGATAGTGCAGCGTAGTGCAATGGCGTATCGCCACGCTCGTCCACAGCGTCGACGCGTGCGCTCCAAGCTGCAAGCAGCGCAATCACGTGCGCGCTATTCACTGCGTCGACTGCCAAGTGCATCGCCGAGCACTGCAGTGCGTCCTGCTGGTTGACGCAGCCAGGTGCGCGATTTGCAAGCTCCAGCAGTAGCGTGATGACGTCGAGATGACCTGCGACGATCGCTCGCTGCAGCGGCGAGCGTCCATCTGTGTCGCGCTGCGTGAGTAACCTGCTGCTGATCGCCACGTGCTGTTCATCAGCAAAGAGCTGTCGCGCACACTCGACAAAGCCTCGGTCCGCGAGCACGTGCAGCGGCGACCGGCCGAGTGCATCGATGTGCAGCGCTAGTGCGTCTGCTGATAAGCAACTACTCACGTCGTCAGCGCGAGCGCAGCTGCAAGCGTGGAGGAACGCACAGACTTCGACTTGGTCGGCTTCACACGCTCGATGCAGCACGTTCTGTCGCTTTGCGTTTGTAACAAAAAGGTCAGCGCCACTTTCGACGAGGCGCTGGACGAGTCCCAAGTGGCCACAGGCTGCAAACAGCATCAGCGGCGTGTCGCCGTGTGCGTCCTGCACGTTCATGTCTGGCGTATGGCCGCCACGTACGAGGAAGTCGAGCATCTCGAGTCGAAAGCGCTCGCTCTCGGTGCTGAATGCAAGCAGATGGAGCGCACTGCGTCCGGTCGTCGGCTCGAGCGCACGCATGTCGGCGCCTTGCGCAAACAAAAATAGCGCGTCGTCGACTGACGCACTTGCGACGGCATCAAAGATCGTGAGCGCTGCAGTGCTTGCTTGGCGCTGCGTTGGTGGGACGTGTGCAGCGACCATCGCGGTGCGAGACGCACGCTGCGCAGAGGCGCTGACCTTGGCACGCTTGTGCATCGATCGAATGCGGTTCATCTTGCGCGACAGTGCACAGAAATCTGGAAAGTCGAGCTCGTCGACATCAATGACGGAGGCAGTCGCTGCAGTCGTCGCTGCAGTACGAGCGTTTGCAAAGACAGTCTGCGCGTCGGATGCGATCTCTGTCAGCGCATCGTGAAGCTCCTGTTTGGCGTGCACGCCGACGTCAAACAGCTGCAAGAGCTTGCGCGTCATGCGCGCATCGAACCGCAGCTCAAGTGGCGCGTCGTCGCAGCTACTATCTGATGCTGCTGCGACGTATGCGCGGCCGTAGGCAAAGAAGAAGCACACGCTGTCGTGCACGCGCTGCTTCCCGTTGCTGCCATCTGAGCGCATAGCAACGCAAACACACAGCAACTGTCGTCGCTGAAACGCACGAAATGCGCGCTGCAGGACGCGCGCGCTCGTGTTGCGACGCACGGCAGCTGCAGTGCCCTGTGATAGAATCGACGGCAGCTCGTGACACGTCCAGTGCTGGACTTCGAGCCGAAAGCCAAGGCGCACCGCTTGGCTTGTTTGCGACTGCAATGGCGGCCACACAGGCGTTGTAAGCAGCGATGCTGCGTCGACAGCTCCGACGTCATCGGAGCCGTGATAGTTGGAGCTTCTATGCTTGGCGGCAAGCACGAGTGCGTCCTCGTCACGCTTCACTGCTGCGCGCTTTGCACGCACGACGCGTCGGAGCCAGCAGCGCCAGCAGCGCTGGATCTTGCGTGCGAATCCGCTCAGTCGCAGCTCATATAGCCGCGTTTCAGCGTGTTGCCGCGCTGCTTTGAGTTCGGCAAAGTGCTGTCGTGTGTAGAACCCACGCCACGCCGTCTCGATCAGCACGGCTGAGCGCACAAGACGCATTTCCTCTTTGTTGGCGCACCAACGACGCCATTGCCGCAAAATGCGTCGACCGCATACGCGGCGGTGGATACGATCGAGTTCAAAAGTGATCCGAGCGACAGCAGCAGCAGCAGAGCAAATAGAAGCAGCGGTGGATGCGACAGCAGCTTCAGTCGCAGTTGCCACGACAACCATCGCAGCAGCAGTCGCAGTAGCCTCTCGTGTAACGAGACGACGTTGCAAATTTGCGATGCGCCACGTTCGCCAGTGGCGCTGGATCGCGCGTGCGCGCATGTGGCGACGGATGCATGCGAGATGATGCGCTTGGACGTACGCGACGGCGCGCTGGTGCGCTTCCGCAAGTGCGAGTGCCTCGTGTCGCCACCATTGCTGGATACGCCGCGCGTACGACCGACGCCGGATCGATGCGAGCTGCTGCGCGCGCAGCGCTTCGTTGGCAGCTTGCTGTTGCTGTTGTTGCGCTAGTTGTCGCGCGCGCCAACAGCGCTGGATCCGACGCACACTAGCGTTCTGTCGCATGCACTCAACGCGTCGAGTCGTCTGTTCATTTCGAATGCGTGCAGCGTGCAACTGAGCCGCTCGACGCCGTTCCAATCGAGCCGCATGCCATTGACGCCAATGGCGTTGGATGGTGCGTGCACAGGACCGGCGTCGCAACGCCAGCGCTCGCTGCTGTCGACATCGATCGGCTTCAAGACCAACAAGAAACAGCGTTCGCCAACGTCCAGCTTCCTCGCGAGCGAGAATCTCAATGCGCCACTGCCGAAACTGACGCTGGATCGTTCGCGCACACGCGCGTCGCCGCATCGACGCTGCTGCAGTCGCCTGTCGCTGCTGTTCGTGCTGTCGTTGCGTCCATTGTCGCCACGCGCGCTGCAGACGTCGAGCGAGTTCGCTGCGTCGCAGATGCTGCAGCCGCTCGTAGCGACGTTGGAGCTTCACGTGGATGCGCTCGATCGAGGCGACTGCTGCTGCAATGCTTGCATTCACAAAGCGGTCGAGTGTGCACTTTGTATCAACGACCGCGTCGACGACAACCTGTCGTAGCGCCTGCTCGATCGCAGCGTTGCGGCTACGCTGTTCTGCTGCCGCATACCGCGCTTGCTCCGCCACGCGCAGCCGTCGAGCGCTCTGCACGCGATGGTCGACAAGCCTACAAATCGTGTGCGTCGCAGCGTCGCGCTGACGCTTGTGCAGAAGCTGCTGCTGCTTCAATTGCGCTTGGCGCTGCTGCAAAGCTGCGAGCTTGGTCTGGATCGCATGTGCCCGCTTCTCGTCTGCACGCGTCTGCTGCAGTTGCTGCATTGCGTGATCTGCGTCAGCAAGGCGCTGCCGTTCCGACTCGAGCGTCAGCGTCAGCACATCGCGCTCTTGCAGAAACGCAGTCTTGGCACGCGCCGCGTGGATCTGCTGCCGCAGCCACCTCGTTATGACGACGCGATGCTGCTCGGCGCGCGCTGCATCGAGGCGCCGGGTCGCAGCGATCGCGTCCTGCGTGCGCTCGACTGCCAAGCGCTCGTTCGCTCGCGTGAGCGTTTGCACAGCGCACGTCGCGTCAACAAGTCGCGTGCCAAGCGCATCGATCGCCGCTTGCGCGACGCTGTTGCGCACCTGCATGTCTTCAAGTACCATGTGTTCGTGCTCGGCTTTCTCAGCAGCAATGCGTGTTTGCAGTCGCAACAGCGCGTGGCGCTCGCGACGCACACGACAACGAAGGACGCAAGCATCGATGAACGACACGATACGCGTGCGTGCGACGTGCTCACGAAGGAGCTGCACGCGCTCGCTGTGCGAGACGAACAGCTGCTGCTGCGCTGCACACAGATTCGCGTTTGCCGTCTCCAGCCGCTGCAGCTTCTTGTGCACGACGCGGAGCTGCAGCTTGTCTTTTGCGCGTCCGTGCGCAGCGTCGCTATCGAGGCGCGCTTTCTCGAGCGCTACTGCACGCCACTCGCGCTCGTTGATCGCGCGTTCGTGCTCGACACGCACGAGCTTGCGCCGCAACAAACACGCGTCGACAAACGCTGCGATCTGAAGCCGCGCAAACTGCTGGCGTTGCTGTGTGCTCGCTTGTTCGTGCTGACGGACGATGTGCTCATGCCGCCGCAGCATCTCACTGCGCTCGGCTTCCGCGCACTGTCGCTGGTGCTCGAGGTCGCTCAGTACTTGCTGGACGCGCTCGTGCTCGTCGCGCCGTCGACGCGTTTCGCTCCGTCGTCGTTTGTCATCTGCCTGCCGTGCTTTGAGCGTCTGGAGCTGCGTCTTGAAACGCATCTGTTCGTTTGCTGCTTCGACGCGTGCGAGGCGCTGCTGCAAGAGACTCTCGTGCACGAACCGACACACGGCGCTGCCCGCTTGCACGCGTCGATGCTGTAGCGCGAGTTGGTGCGCTCTATCGGCGTCGCGACGGAGTCGAACCGCGCGGCAATGGCGCCACCAGCGGTGAATCCGCTCTTTCGCCGCTTCGCGTCGACGACGACGCAAACAGACGCGTACGAACAGCACAAAGCGCTTGAACGCCATGTGGGTCGTTCGGAACGCACGTCGGTGCTGCTGCGCTTGCAAGCGTCGCACACGTGCAGTCCACGTACGCTGGATGTGCAGCGCCGCAGCGTCTCGTTGTGCGAGCTCGAGTTGCTGACGCACCGCTTGTCGTTTGCGATAGGCTTTAGAAACAAACTGCGCGATCCGCCGACGCGCCGTTCGATGTCGCACAGCGATTTTTGCAGCACGCAGTGTCGAAACGAGGTTGTGCCAGGGACGAAACGATCGACGGAGTCGCTTGAGTTCGCGCTCGAGGTACCGCGGCGGCTCAACGTCGACGTTTAGTGCAACGTTTGTGCAGCTGAGTGGACTTGTGGGAGGATTGTGGAGACGCAATGGCACGTCGGAGCGATCCAACTGCCGATGCATGTCGAACGCAGCGACTTGGACATCGCGGCAGAGCGAGTAGATCGCATCGAGCGCTGGTTCCCGACGCGTAAGCGACTCGTGAGTCGATGGCGAAGGTGTATCCCATGGCTGTGAGTTCTGGTTGATCTCGTTAACGATGTTTCTGTCGTCGTCGTTAGCGTCAGCGACTGCAGATGCTGCAAACACACGAGGGCTGAGCTGGTAGCTATCGGTAGCACACTCACTTGCATCGTTGCGATTTACAAGCTGATTCGACGCTGGTGTGACTGGAGGCGACAGCGAACGATGTGTGGAGAGCGATGGTGCAGACGTGAGGCTGCCAAACAACGGCAGAAGGTCGAGCGCCGACGCAATGTCGGCCGAGTACTCGAATGCGTAGTCGTCGTCAACGTCCGCATCTGTGTATTCGTTCGCGCTCTTTAGTGGCAGCGCGTCTGCGCTCTTTGTCTGCGACAGTGCGTCGTTGGATCGGGACACTGCGACGAGTGCAGCAGGTGACAAAGCGAAGCGTGAGTTGCTTGCTTGTTTGTCGGACAACATTGCGACGTTGCCGTTCAGCGTAGATGGCTGTTTGCTATTGCTCACACGTGGTGACACCACAACTGCTGCTTCACGTAGACCAGCAGAGTCAGTTGTGTTTGTCTCTGTATGCAGCAGCGCCGAAGGCTTCGAGACGCGCTCGATCGGCGCCAACAGCGCACTATTCGAGTCGATGCGATCCAGCAAATAGACAGCAGAAGCGCCATTCTGCTCGCTATCGTTCGTCGCTGCAGCTTCGCGCTTCGTAGTCGCGTTGTTTGCTTGTTTCGGTTCGCTCAATGTGGATAGCAATATGCGAGGACTCGTTGGTTTTGCCGCGTCGCGTTTCACAGGCGCCGCTGCGTCGCTTGGCTTGGAGCACTTGCGCTTCTTTGTCGATTTGTGCGTTGTGAAGCTTGGTGATTTGCTCTCACTCAGCGCTGATGTTGTGATTGACGCAGCAACAGCTGCTGCCGTTGAACGCTGACTAGCACTCGTGCTCGTAGTAGACGCTGCTGTCGTAGTTGATGACGTAGCGGCAGCTTGCAAATGCACTGGACGCAGCAGCCGCTGGTCGTCGTCAGCGTCCATGTCCCACGCCATAGCAGCAACACTCGCTTGTGGCACTACAAATGGCGCTGCGTTGTCATCACTATCGTCGTTGTCAAAGCCATCGTTGTCATAATCGCCACTGCCATTGTCATCGAGTGTATAATTCGCCTCGTTCGGATACCGTGCGTTCGATGTAAATCGATCTGGTACGGACGGCGATCGAATGGGCGACGGCTGACGCGACGGCCACCCATGTGAAGGTGCTGCTGTCGCTGTGGACGTGCCAACTGGTCGCAAGTAACCCGGCAGCAGCCGCGTCGCGTTTGCACGCATTTCGATCGCAGCGAGCTGGAGCGATGCTTCGGCCACGCGATGGGACGGCAGCACTTGCCACGATGGTACAGCCTTACACACGTGCGTTGCAAACGCGTCGAGCTTGTTGACCAAGAGCTGGAACAGCGGCGACGACGACGCACGTGGCGCTGTCGTGGATGATGTAGAGGTTGTAGACGATGCGTGGTTGCAGCTACACAGCAGCAGCTCGGCCGAGTCGAGCGCAAGGCCGTCGACGAACGGATTGCGCGTGAGACTCGTGTGGCCGCTGTCAAAGATGCGCGCAAGCGGCGCAATGTGTGCGAGAAAGTCGACGTCCGACGCACTCATCTGACGCAAGTACGCGTGCAGCGCTTGTTCGATCTGCGCGATTGCGACGGCTGCGGCTGCTGCACTCGTGTTCGCTTGCGGCCGCAATTCATGATGAACGTACAGCTGCATCTCGACGATCGCAAGCGAGAGACTCCGGATGCGATTCAGCAGCTTGACAAACCGCGGCGACAGCTGCAATGAATCAAACCGGTCGCGAGCGCCAGCGCTGTGTGCAGCAGCAGCTGCTTCCTGCTGCAGCTGTGCGACGAGTTCGTCTCGGAGTTGCGTGTTCTGCTGTAGCGATCGTGCGATCAGCGCAAGTGGCGACTCGCGCGCAGCTGCTGCTGCTGCCGACGGCGACAGCGACGCTGCTGTAGTCCGCGACGTGCGTCGGCTGTCGCTGCGATCGCCTGTTGATGTAGATGACGACGACACGTCGTCCGGTCGATTGCATCTGCTGCTGAGTACCATTTGCTTGAGCTTGTACGGACTCAGAAGCTTCGTCTGCGGGTCGTCTGGATGCGGTTGCTGCATCTGCACTGGTGTTTGTCGATTGGTAGGCGATGCGTTCGTTGCTTCGTCATGCTGATGCTGGCAAGATAGAGTGTGCGGCTGGGCGGATCGTGCAGTGGCTTCATTGCTGGAGGCGCTGCGCAGCTTGGCAGACTGCGGCCGAACGTTGTTTGCTCTCGTTGTGGGCGAGAACGCGCTGGCTGGTTCGCCACGAAAAGCTGCGACTTCGTTCCGATAGCGATTGTGCAACATGTGCTGCTCCTCACCGCTCACGTCATCAAAGTCGTCAAAAGCATCAGTCACAAAGCGGTGCGGGCTCTGCGCATCTGCGTACGGTGGCTGTTGTTGATGTTGTCGCTGCTGTTGCTGCGGTGGCGGCGGTACGTGTTCATAGCGCACTGCTGACGCGAGCACGACCGAGTCGTCGAGCTCGAGCTCTACGAGCAGTTGCCGCTGCTCGCTGCGCATTCGACGTCGGTGTGTGGGCGACACCTGAATGGTTGGAGTTGGACGCATGTGCAGCAATCGGCACGCAAAGCAGGCATGAAGGTGATCAGCGAGCCACACACTACGGGCTGCAAGCAAGCAAGTTACCGTACCACATCGATGTTGACAGTGCGCACCTCGTGCGATTGCCGACGAGCCATGGCGTTATGCGCAACGAAAAGCAACGAGTGAGTTCTTACGCAGCGCTTCGCGCCGTGATGTGTGTCGCCACGCCGATCATATTCAAACGTCTGCTGATGTGGTCGGTATCAACGCTCGCGCATGCAATACGATGGTATTGAATTGTACTCGGTTGCATGTGGCGTTTGCCTATGAGTGCGGAATCAAATTCAAAAGTTAGTGAGAACGTCAATACATTTTCAAGGAATCAAATATAGATTCCTACACATGACTTATTTGTCTACCGGTACTGTGAGCAAGTGTGCGTTTGAGTGCAGTTGGCAGCTCAAGTACGCAACGACAATCCGACTAAGTACGATCGCGGGGTTTGACAAGAGTGAACAGAATCTGCGACGACAAGCATCGGGACGAGACGATGGCTCGAGTCGCAAAAGTGGCGTAGGACGAAGTAGCTACTGCAGTGTTACGATTACATTGAGTTGTGCTCGGTTGCATGTGGCGCCAATTTGTTTGTTATAGCTTCATCAACGTAATAGGTAATATGACGATGCCATTGGCTGATCGCACAAAAATCAATAATAGGGAAGGGGTTCTGCCATGATACATATGTGATATAAAACCATGTGATCGGCCATTATTCAGTGAGAATGGCGGAGAACAATGTTTGTGTTTGCCTATTTGTATGGGCTCGTCGGACCTGAGCCATTGACGACATTGACGACATTGACGAAGCACAAAAACAAATGATCTAGCGTGGTATATCGTGCCATAAGTGTCATTACAATTGCTGCGCCACACATAGACCGTTGCGATGCGACAATAATATATCGCGTGGACTCCTGTGTCGATACAAAGTACAAGTCAGCAGTAGACTCTCGCGATATTCGTTTAAGTGCGATTGTATTTTTTGACGCGACCTAAAAATCAGTAGCTATCAGTAACGGATTAGGAACGTACCTGCCACCGAGTGTAGTTGTAACCGATTTGATTAATAAGCGTCGTTCAACCAATTCAATCTTCTTTACTGTTCACTTCAATCTTCTATTTTTTCACTTCAATCTTCATCACTTTTCACTTCGAACTTGCTTCCATGTTGCGAAGCAGCTGTTGATATATATATTTTACTTAATTACACGCAAATGCGGCCGTTGAAGTGAGATGATTGCCACATGACAGCCATATGTTGAGTCGAGCTCTTGGAACGTCGAGCGCGCAGCACGCCACCATCAGCCCAAACACACACACGACAATGGCGATCACAGATATCTCGAACTCGCCTGCTGCTGCAGCTCTCTGCAGCGCTGTCACGCAAACTGCTGCCGCCAGTACCTTTGATCATGAACAGACACCGTCCTACACTCAGTAGCACCTTCACGTCGTCTGTGCCGCCATCGACGCTCATTGGCAATAAGCGATCGTCGTTCGGGAGCGACAGCGCACCACAACGTACTACTGAACGTGTTCAGTGCTTCACCTTGTCGCCGCTGTCATCGTCCGTGGACAACGCGACGCAGATGAGCGCACCGCGCCGTCTCCCGTCGATCCAGAGCCGGTTTGCAGTGCAAACGCAGAGCGACGACCGCCATGTCAAGGACCTTGCAGCACGACTCGCACTGCTGCTCCACGCACACGAGTGCTATCGAGGCGGCGCTGGCTGCGACGTCGCGAACTGCAGCATCGCACGCGGCGTGCTCGACCACTGCCAAGAGTGTTTCCTCGCCGACGGCTCGTGTCACGCGTCGTGCGCACAAGCGAAACACTTGCTGCGCCACTATCGTATCTGCCGCACACGCAACTTCCCAGTCGGCTGTGCAATTTGCACGACGCTCCAATCTGAGTACGCTTGGGCACTGCAGCACGCCGCATCACTCACACCGCTCTTTCTCCAGATCATGCATACCACATTGATGCCATCGCAGCAGCAGCAGTCCGCGTCCTCCACACAGATGTCTTCGTCGCCATTGCAGCAACAAGTCGGCAGCAATCATCACTCAGCACGATCGATAGCACAGCCAGCACCATTGCGCCGCGTCGTGAGTGACGATCTGAACCATCGGCGGCAACGACAGACGGAGTTTCCACTTCCAAACACAGCCAAGCGCTGCCGCGTAGAGTAGCTAGTATCAGCAAGGCGCACTGTTAGGCAATCGTTTGAATGCAAGCAAGCAACTCCCGTCTTGGCATGTACCACAACCTTAACTAGTCACAACATGTAACATATCATTCATAAATAGGTCGGTGAATAGAACAGTCGTTCGTGGGATCGGAGCAACATTCGTCCGACGACGAACTCGATGGTGATGATGGATACGACGGCGTTGTCGTCGGTCAGCGCCGCTACGGCCCCATCACACAGTCGCAGGTGTCTCCGCGATGCTGCTGTAGCAAAGTCAGCTCGTTTGTCGGTGCGCACTGCACGAACCATGGTGACGCACATTCCATCCATGCAGTTCGTGGTGACCCTCCTGACGCTACTGGTGTTCTTAGTACTCGACGTTGACTACAAAGCGCGCAACTTCCAGTCGTCCGGCACGAACGCGTTCCGCACCGCAGCGTCTGGCGTGCTCCGCGACGCGCCGATGGTGTCGCTCGACCTCAACCACGAGTCAACTGCGATGACCGTGGAAGCGACAGCGCTCTCGTCCTGGCCACACTTTTACTCGACGTGCAGCAACTGGACTGCGTTCGATAGCAGTGGTGGTTTTGTTGTCCTCGTGCTTGGCTCGAACTGCACGCTCGGCCAAGGCGTCGATCGCATGACGACGCCGCACATTGTCGTGTCCAGCACAATACGGCTCGACTCGCTCGTCTGGACATGTTGCAAGCTCCTTCTGCCGTCCCAGCAGCCGTCGATCTGCCAAGACCACATTGCGACCGATTTTCTTCAACGGTACATGCTGCCTGACATTGCCGTGAGTCTCAGCGACCTCGCGGTGGCTGGCACTTCTGCGGAGGCCGAGCTCCTAGTCTTTCTCGATATGATCAGCCGGAGCTACCCGCTGCACAAGGTCGTGTGCACCGAGGGCTTCGTCTGGTCAAGCACGACGCGCGGGTACCACGACCTAGCGATCTTTGGCTGCGCGAGTCCCAACAGTTTCCAGAGCGAGTTCATTGGGCTGTCAAACCCAAAAGTGCGCGACATGCTCCAGCAACGCTCGTGGCTCTCGGTCGACCAATTCGAGCTCCTCGGCTTGAGCTTTGGCATTCGACAGAACAGTCGCGGTGTCTTCTCGGTCACGGACGGCGACAGTAGCGACGACCTCATCGCAACGCTGCACGTCGACACGAACTTTAGCTGCTTTGGTTCGCTCTACTCGCTCATGATTGCCATGGACTTGCTCGCGCTGCTGCTCTACGTTCGCGCAGGCTACCACTCGATCAAGTGGGTGCTTGGTCCGCATTACCGACGTATCGTTGCGCGGCAGCACAGCAGTCGCTGCGTCGCCGCGAGTCGCACGAACGGCAGCGTTGTCCGCGTCGTTGACGACGATGTTGATGCTGACGAAGTGTCGCCGTTTTCGCCGCCTTCGTCGCCATCAACGTCGTCGTTGTCGCCACTGCCGTTGATCCGCACGACCGAGGCGACTGTGCGAAAGAGCTCACGCACACGCAGCGCGCCGTCGCTAAACGCAGCAACGGCCGCCGCCCAAGTCGACCCGATGAGCCTTGACGCACTGCTCGATCCACGCGACAATGTCCTCAAAGGCGTCGTGCACTGCTCATTGTTCAGTAGCTCGACGCTCGTCGTGCTCGTCGTGAGCAGTCAGCTCATCTCATGGCTCTTTGTGCTGCCAAACATTGTGATCTGGAGCTGGAGTCTCGAGCTCAACGCCAAGATCCGTGCTGGGGTCACGACGTTCCGTGCAGTCGTGCTTGCGCTCGTGCTATGCGATCTCAGCTGGGCCGGCATCGCGAAGCTCAACGAAGAGCTCGCGTACTTTATTGCGTCACGGACGTTTGTGTGCCCGCTCGAGATCATTGCGATTGGCGCCGGCGTTGCAACGTATCGACTTGCCGACGTCCTTGCGATCGCTGATCGCAAGTGGATGCGCGAGCAACAGCGCGTGTTTGACACTGTCGCGTTCCCAGGCTACGTCGCGTACGGCAACATGTTTGACGGCACGCTCGACTTTCGCCACAACACGCCCTACAGCGTCTTTGCGATCGTGTACACGCCGCTCTTCGACATCGTTGCGCTCACGCTCACTGTCACTGCTGCGTACGCCGCACTCAAAGGCGTCGGCTACTATCTGTGGCACGCAATGACACGACTACCGCCGACTACCACGACGGCAAATGAGCCGTACGACCCCGCGAGCTACAAGCTCCATGGTAAGGAGCATGGCGAGTACCACCGCTTACCGATGGAGCTGCTGCTCGACTACCCGATCCGCGCACGAAGTCTCTTGCGCAGCAGCTTCAGCATGGAGATCCTCGTCGCGGACCACCGCGTGATCCGTCCAAGCTGCTACCTCGATGCTGGGATCCTCCCACGTGATGGCAACCCGGGCTGAACTAGACTGAGCGGACAAGCAAGAACACAATCCGCCAATGACGGTCGACGGACACAAGGGACAAGTGACAATGCAGCAGCAATAGCCATTGAACACAGTAGATGCTTTCGGCCATGGCTCCACGTGGGCGGCATGCCAAAGTCGCGCCGCACTGGATACTGCTGATCTATGAAGCACTTGCCGATTCAATCGTTGCCAACGACGCCAAATTGGAGCAGCAACGACGCCAGTAGACAAACGACTTGATATTGCAAACGCGACACAAGCGACAGCGAACACGTTGTGTACCT
>JAADXH010000723.1:0-17748 GCA_023337595.1 Globisporangium camurandrum | reverse complement strand
TCTCCGGGTCATCAAACAGCGTGTGGAACATGCCGACGAGCACTTCCAACTGCTTATCGTGTGTCCCCAAACGTTCATAGAACGTAATTGCGCTCGGGACGCTCGCGACTTTGTCCATTGACCCGACGAGGAGCAATATCGGTACGGCGCAGAACGCACTTGTCGCATCTGCGACACGCGGCTCGCGCTGCAATGCGAGACACGCACGCAGTGACTGCTCGCCCATGCGCATCGTCATGTGGTCCGAGACCGTCAATGGATCGTTGTAGTAATCGGCCAAGAACGACGGATCGCGACAGAGCAGCTCGCCTTTGACGGCCGGGACGATGCGTTTGGTAGGCAAAAGTGCTGATAGCGGCCGTGCGACGAGCGCTTGGAGCCGCAGCAGTGGCCGCCACTCGACCATGACAGTCGGTGACGCCAGTACGACAGCTGCAAACGTATGCTGTTCAGAAAGGACTGTATGAAGCGCTACGAGCGTCCCGTACGAAGCCCCGAGGAGGATGAGCGGTGGCACGTTAAATGGCGCAGCTGGACAGTACTGCGCAGATGGTCCTTGCAGCATCGGCGGTACCACGTTTTGCTTTGCAAACGCTATGAACGAATTGGTATCGTCGACAAAGTAGCGAAACTTCTCCGCGTGTGCGCGCATTCCATGGTGCCCCGAGTCGCTCTCGCCATGGCCCAAGAGGTCGTATGCCAAGACGCCAAAGCCACTTTCACAGAGCTGCTCGTAGACGTGGTAGAACCGCCGTGCGTGCTCGCCAAGACCGTGGAGGTAGACGACAACGCCACGCACTGGCGTCTTGTGCGGCGGGAACAGTGCGAGGTACGACAGTGACTGGTTGCGTGTGTTTGTGAACGTGCCGTCGACGTGGCGCAAATGCGTCGGCATGTCGAACGAACGCCACGAGCTCGGGACGCTGTCGCGCAGCGAGTCGACGCTTGCGCGGACGCTGCGCGCTGACATGCCGCCTGGTACGAGCGATGTGATGACGCGATGGTGCGAGCAGCGCACTCGCAGTTACTTTGGAGGCGCGGTGCCGAACGCGATGTGGTCGTCTCAAGTTTCAAGCGTCATTATTCGTCGCGGTCGGCGCGATGGGGATCCATTCAACCTCGGTGACGTCGTCGTGGGATCGATTCGCTGCATCCTTTTCGTGGCGTTGTGCTTCAACAGTGGCACAACTGTACCGCGAAATCCTTGTTGTATCACATTGATGAGTTATTTCATAATATATACTAATTTGTCAACACTGGCACATTCAAAATATTATGAGATATTGTACCACAAAACTGTTATACTGTCTGTATTCGCCAGTTTAGAGTATTCAGTAAGTATCCAACAACGTTCGAGTTTCATAAATCGAGCACAGCGTGTATTCATTAGCGCTGCCACTACAGTAACTGCATCACCGATATATCTGGCATCACTCAACCATTCGTAACGTCATTTAACAAAGTAAAACTGTGTTGTCTAGCGACAGGCGTGACGTTCAACAACAGCAAAAAATGTGTATCTAAATATATTAATATGTTGACGTTACAGCTTCAACAGTGGCACCCGAATATTGAGATTCAAAGCACTTATTATATTTATCTAGCGCACGCTCCATTCTAGTTTGTTGTCCACTTACCATCATGTGTTGCCCAACCATCAAATTCGTGAAAAATCGACAAACATTGGAATAAGAGATAACAAAAACATTGCATATAAACTTCGCGCGACATTGTGCATGGTCACCAAAATCCTTCCTTTTCATAATCGAATCAAGACGCTCGGGCAAAATTAAAAAGAATATGCGATGCGCATTTCAACAGTGGTACATTCAAAACATTTAGAACTGCTGTACCGCAAATCACTTGATATATATGACAGTAATATGATAAATTGCTTAACAGTAACAATTTGTAAATGCATACAGTAAGACAGTGCGGAGACACAACAGCAATCGTCGTTGTATGTAAAATCCACTAAATTAGGCATACATCATGACAACGTGTATACACAACGACCGTTGCTGTGTATGAGATTAGCTAAATCACCCATAATAAGTGTATTTTTGCTTGTAGCGGAGAGGAATAACATACCTACATATTTTGCATGTTTTGTACAAAAAGAACATTCGATTACTGGTGCAGGATTACTCGAAATCCGTTTAGCAACGACGAGTTGTTAATCCGCTTTGAAAGGGTATTACGATAAATTCGTTTTTTAGATGGGGAGTTTTGCCTGTACGACAAAGAACGAAACAGATTAAATGTAACGTTAAACCAATCTATCACATAATGAGCCTGGTTAAATCACGTTCCATTCGAGCAATTCGGCGTAGTAGAAGTTAAATTTATTGATAAAAATCAGCGATACGTCTCACAAGATGGAACAATTGATGTATGAGTTGTTATATAAAGTATAAAACTGCAGTTACTAAAATGACTCGCACTTGAGCTTTTGACAATCTTCATTTAAGTAGGATAAAACATATATTTGCTCAATTTCACACAGGATCGGGGCCATAAACGAGTGTATACAGTTGTAATGCTCATCGTATTCTTTGTATTGCCGATGCACTCAACATCATGGGAAGCATTACCTTCATTACTTTCGCGGCGTTGCGTTTAGATAGCGGCAGTAGAGAATAGTAGTATGCAATATAATATTCATTAAATACTTGTGATGTGTGGCGTTGCAACTATATTCAAGCAAGAATCCTGGCCAAGGATATTTGTGACATCGTAGCATCGCAACTTTAACAGCAGCACTCAGATACTACATATATAATTGACCACACATTTTCTTATGTACTTTGGCCACATACCCCACACAAATCGGCACTAAGCAAATTGAGGTGGCTGGATATCATTGAGCTTAGTACTTACGATTCCAACTGGTGGACTGTCGTGCCACACTGCATCTCGGATATACATGAATTGTTACGCATTGACAAATAGTCTATATGCACAGTGAGTATAAGATTGTTACATGGCGTATTTTGAGAGGCTGGCCATAGTTTTTCACTATATATTGATATATGCTTCCTCTCACCAATGTACTGGTAGTATTTTCCTTGCTATTACAATTGAATACTCCAATAAATGATAAAAGCATAACTATGTTTTAGTGTGCGATTGCAGGATATGAATGCATTTAAGCACGAGCATCAGCATTTTTGTCTAAGTGTTAGATGACGTTATGCAGGCGCGTCTGCGTTTTAACCTTTATGGTCACCTCGCAAGTTGCTAATCTAGCAGCAGGTGCTAAATTTGGTGCTAGATTTCAATATATTGATGCCAATACGTTGTTGTCATATTGGCTGTGGTTTCAAAATTTGCTTTGCACATCGTATGTTTTATGTTCACAAACCCTAAATGAAACAGCATTTTGACAATCATGAATGAGCACTTTGAAAAGTCAGTATCGCTATCGCTAGTGAGCAATATTTTAGTGTCAATACACAATTGTATTCGTGGGCTATGTTTCCACTCTGCAAAACTGTATTATGCTTCAAAAGAGCATATTTCGACAAACGCTGACCAAGGTAGACACAATACTATACCTTTCCACTGGATTTTGCTGAAATGCTCTGACGTTTGATGTGTCGTACCTACAAAATACAGACGATATTTGGCACAAGAAATTGCATACAGTATGCATAATATTTGAGTTTATTCGGTTACCGGTACTCATTTTTCGTGGTGGGTGGATCACCGCTTTTATGCTTTCCCACGTCGACAACGAACTAACGTTTTTTTAGTGCTACAATAAAATCTACTTCGAAACAGTAATGTTATGCACTTTGAACAATGTCCATAGATGCCATAATACGACATGTAAATACTATACAATAGTATACAAATTTGAAGTGCAATAAGATGACTATCAATGTGAATCACAAATGATAAGCATCCATTCGAAACGCGTAGGATAGCATGCGCGCAGCTTGCATCCCTCGTATTGCGATTGCTGATGTAGGCATGCGTGAGCGTTACCTTATTAGCTACGGCAAATAGTAGAAGTAGAGCACCAAAACGAATACAATGAACAATCTGCTTCGATGTATATGTTGCTTGGGACGCAAGCACACGTCGCCAACCGACTGACGATATCGCTCTTCACGCACGTTGATCACAATAGTGCTACCCACTACGTGGTCGCGTCTTCGTGCTTGCAGTGCGCGTCAATGCTCCTACTGCTACTGTCAAGGGCTGGTCCAGCTGCGTACTCGTCGTGCCTTGCTGCAACCGCTTATCCTGTTGTTGCTGCTGTGATGGCGTCTCGCTCACGGTTTGCTGCGCCTGCTGACTCTTCTGCTCTGGGTTCACCAACTCGGCGGGTTTGTCCCACACGGACGCCTGCGTGCGCTTGTTGTAATAGTATGGCGTGCCTTCGGCTGTGATGCACGCGCACCAGTCGCTTGCACTCGGTCGGCCATTCGGCGAGCTCGCGTCCGCCAAGTTTGCGAGCAGCTGCGGCGCGAGGTGGACAAACTGCTGCCACGTGACGTCACCTTTGGCGTCCATCCACTTGGCTTGAGCGAGCAGGAGCTGGATGTCTTCCGGTGACAATCCGAGTTCGCTGTGCTCGCGCAGCAGTCGCGCAAACTCGTCTGTGCTCAGGACGCCGCTCCGGTCCAGGTCTGCGCTCGCAAAGCACGTGATGAGGTAGTCCTGGATGCCTGGCGCAAGGCCAAGCGCCGAGTGCGAAGCGTTTGCACTCAGAGTCGACGACTCGTGAGCAAGCGACGTTGTCGATCGTGATGGCGTCGGTGCTCGATCGCACTCGGTAGCACAGGCTGCGTCCGTTTGCTGTGCACTGTCTACACATGTCGTCCCTGATGTCTTTGTGTGAATTGGAACGGAGTCTGATGGCGAGACGTCGACTGCGCGCCGGATCACGTCCGCGTGTGCAGCGAGGAGACCTCGCAAGCGCACGACTTCGGCTCGCGCAGCATGCGCATCAAGTGCGTCGACGTCACTCGCATCAAGCGGTCGTTGGCACTCGGCGTTGATCACGAGCGTCGCAGCAGCTGCTGTTGTTGTGCTCGCGCCGGCTCCCATCACAACGCACGGATGTTATCAATAGTGTTCACTGAAGTGTGTTATCACGTCCTTTCGGAGTTATATATATTACGAAATTTATCGGATGTTACCTCTAAGACCCGATTTATCGAAAAAAACGTACAATATAACATGTAAGGCTGTATCCTTCCATTGTTACTACATAGGTTTCAAATCAAGAGTGCGCTACACTGGTAAAGATAGCCAAAACGACCCAAAAACGCCTTCGCGCTCCCCTTAAGGCAAGATAACAACCTGAGTTGGTTGACACTAAACAACCCTAAGACAAATCCTACCCGAGTACTGACACATTGGTTTTACGTTCGCTTTATTGGCCGAAACACAAATGACGTGCTATATGTACGCAAGAAAACGAGATTGCTTCAAAAATACGTAGGGTATGATAGATAGGTAGGTCTCAATATCCACTCGTTAGTTCATATAGAAATTGATGTGACGACACATCACAACTCGACTCACTAATTTTGTATCTCCCTCCGCTCCGCTCCACTCAGATAGAAACAACTGCGCGTCAAAACGTTTGCCAAAATGAACAAACACACGAGTTGCTTCACACTCGCACGCAGCACGAGTTTGTATGACATATAAGGGAAAAACACACCCATGAGTCAAATGAACACCAACATGGTGAAGGCGTGTAATGTACGCTATGATACACGCACACAAGCACATACATACTCGCTTTCCACCAGCAAGTGATCTATGTGTCAATGGTAGCACTCACAATTGACTGACTTTTGATAGCGGGGCGGTAATCTGACTGCTGTGCACCTGGAAAGCGCACTTACATGTGTAGACTCAAACATGCGTATCAAACATTGCAAGCCATACCGAGACGCTGGTTGTGATGTTGGGGTCAAGCTACGACTACAATGATGCTATGTGCTAAGCGACGATGCTGTTTCTGACAATGAAAATTGTAAAATTGTGTGCAAGACGTCAATTACTGAGCTGTTGTTGATATTGTTGTGCTGCTATAGGACAGTTGTTGCTGCTGCCCTATCGCTACTTTTGATCCATTTCGTGTTTCCATCGCTGTCTGGGCTCTATGCAAAACTAATCCGTGAGAGAATTGACTTGATTTATATAAGCATAACCTTGCTACTTCTCCAGGAAAGATGGTCATATTAATGTTTGACGCTTGTGCAAAACGCTTTCGAGTTCATATTTCTTATTAGTATTTTTGATGTATTCGAGCTCGTATTTCTTATTTGTATTTTTGATCTATTTGATAATGGTTTAACGAGTTTTCAATATTGTGCTATAGCGCTCCATTCATGAAAGCTCGTATGGCATTCTCGCTCAACACCGTAGTTTCTGTTAATTAAACGTGTTCAGAATATCGTGTATTATTCATATATAAGACTTTTCTATACCTACCCTTGATGTCTACAGTATAGTACCCTTCTCGTTAACAGTAGTGTACACTACTATTAATACCACCTCCTTGAAAGAAACGTTGTCGCAATAATGCTTTCAGGTTTGCCGATTGGTTTTTTGTCCAATTTTAATTCGCTCTTTTGTGAAGCGTTTCATCTCAGCCAATTGATATGTTTATCATATCTCAGCAATCGTCTTCTGACCAGCGTACCCTAAGTCTGACATCATTCCTAAGTTTTGACATCGTTCCTTTTTGCACATGATAAATGTATCGATCGAGTTTGCTGAACATCACGACACCAAAATTCTGACATATTTTTGTAAGAGAGAGCGGAAATCCACTAAATGAATCTTATCTTACTTGAATATTTGATATCGAGAGACGTGATTTCAATTTTGCTGCATTGAAACAAAGTGGTACCTGTCAAACGTTTCCGTTACGTAAGTTGTACTTTGTTATCCGTGGGATCCGATTGTTTTATGCTACCATAGGAAAATGCTTGTAATTGATGGGTCTAACTGATGTGTGTGTAACGTGTTGTGTTGTGTGTTTGCCAATCATAGAAATTCAAGCTCATTTTGCACAAAGCTCACAGCTAAAAGAGAAGGTTAAGAGTACATGCTCGAAGCTATCTGGATTTAATGTGAACTACAAATTACCCGAATTCACAACAACTTGCGGCCGCAACCGGCGTCCTAGTAGACCGCAATGTTGTTATATTAAATGAGATTATGTAAATAGCGGGTGTGTGTATTGCATTGCCGATTATGTTATATTCGAAAAATGGATTCTGGTCGGTAATTTCAATGCCATAAAATACATAAAATTATATTGACGCAAATTCAGATAACCCCTACAATCCTAAATGCTTAGGAATTCTCTAAACATGTACACTACAGGGTAAGAGAACGACTCGTTTTGTATATAGTGCATATGCATAGGCGCAGTGGTGGTTGAATACTTAATACTTATTTAACCACCACTGCTACTATATATTGCTACACCGTATAATGGTATGGTGACTAGGTTTCACTACATAAATACGACTTTCCTGTCGTGAAACGATATTAACACCTCTAGCCCAGTATCATATCGCTGTCAGAATAATAGGACATATATGAAGGTGCGCCAGGGTACGATTACTAAATAATATGTTTGTTTGGAAATGACGTGTGCACATCGAAAGAATGGCCAACACATACGTCTTCACGAGTATTATTAATAGTAGAATACGTTTGCCTCTATTTCCATTTACCAATAAACATCTAGAAATGCAAACTGGTATTATGATGAAGTAACACCAACCTTATTGCTTGGGCTGATCGATCATGCACGTAGAAGCACATTTAATTTGCACGCATAGGTGTACACGGCACGCAATCCTAGGTTTATGCAGCCCATGGGCAAGCATTTCATGTCCAATTTTCACGTTGCATTTCTTAAAATTCATAAAATAGATTTTCACTGCGACAACACGATCGAAGCGAAAATGGACATGCCATTGGGTCACACAAATCGTGTGCAGTTGCAAATATTGTCGCGGCACTATAAAGCAAGTCAAAGCGAAGTGCAAAATATAGAAGATCGGCAAGGACTTTAAGAAGGACTGTAAGTTTGGATACATGATGTGTAGCATGTTGCGCACAAAACACACATTTGAGATTAGCTATTGGTGTGTAGATCGTACGGCAGCAGAGAAGAAGAAGAGAGCAAGCGTATGTTAGAAATGAATTCTCTGCCAGGAGGAGCGACGACACAGTGTGAATGGGTCGATAAACTCGACAACGTGCAGCCAGATCTGACATGATGTCTTTGATACTAGCAAGTTTATCTCGCGTGGGCTCACGTATCCCAGCCGTTCACCTGCTCCAGAAAAGGCAAGCGGCGATACAGCAGCGCCAAACGCAGAAGGAACACCAAACGTGCAAGCAGACTACGAAACGCAAGCAGCACAAGACGCGCAAGTAGAAGACGAATGCGAGTCTGGCGCACAAGAAGAACACGAGCCAAATGCTCTTGAAGAGCAACACAAGTACGGACCGGTCGACGGCAAATAGGGAAGAGAATGACGAAGAGCAGGATACAGCGGACACCATACAGAAAGACAACGGTGATAGCCGTACACGACGAAACAACTCTAGCGACCCTGAAAAAATCGTCACCGTGGGAGCGTGGCCTAGGCACACTCCTGATGTAAGTGCATCCGATACAACCAAACGAGTCGAGAAGTACACGAAACGCTTCCTATTTCCCGCTTGTTATGATGGCACATCAGTAGACAATAGCCAATGGCACAAGCATACCAATGATCATGGGCAAGGTTTCTGATAGTGTATGAAATTTACTCGCTCTGTTTTTGCTTTCAGCGTCCTCATTTGCTATAAATATTTAAACATTGACAGGAAATTCGCAAGCTTTGATGATCTGCTCACTTGCTCGGCGTTGTCAATGCAGCTGACCTTTCCAGCATGATATATCGACACGCAAGGCACAGTTGTGATTTCTTGTTTGATGTACGCATGCCATAGCACTTGCCCTGTCAGCTGTTTGTTGCATTTCGATGTTGCGTTGGAATTGTATAAAGAACAGGCGTATATTTTCCATATCAAGATTATGTTGGAAACAACAATATACATGTCTTACATATGTCTCATACTGTCGACACAACACGCCGTTCTCGCTTTACTTTACGGCTACAAAGGATAAATGTTGCAAAAACAAGATCATTGCCGCCTTGAGTCGAAACCACGACAATTCATGTCGTGGGATACATACGTTCGTAGCTTTGTCGCTCTACGCAAGCATTGTATACGTCACACTACTTGTTAAATCCTTTATTACGATTGCAAAATCTATTGCTGCCCACCTGACATAAATGACTTCGTACATATGCATACGGACATATGCATACAGACAAATGTGCGATTCGGATAAAATCTACACTACTGTATGCATAACTTCCTGCTCATTATAATATACTCAGGCCTAAATAGATATAGCCCAGGTAATTTCATAAGATAGATAAAAAGCATTTACAGACCATTATGTTTCGATTTTGAATTATTATAGACATTCGTATCTACTTTCTCATCCTGTCTCACTCTATATCGCTAATTCGTTTGTAATCTCTCTCTCAAAAAATTTGCTTATCATCTCCCACTGTCTTGGACACTCATTTTCACATTGTCACTCACCGATTTCATATCAACTGGAAGACGTCAGAAAGATGCACAAATCCAATGCATGGTGTCGATATTACAAAAATTATGCAGAGTATTGGACTATTATGCTTCACATTGTGTATTTCTTGGTACGTTATGTCGACAAGAAGACAATCGATTTCCTTGCGTCTGCTAGCGTCTTCCACGCGATACATTTGCTATTTAGAAAAGATAAGAATCGTATAGTGTCGGAAGACGGAGTCTGTTTGACATGATACAGATATTGAGTTGTGTGTTATAGCTATTTGTTTTAAACTGATTGAATTTTTTTGCAATTCAATCTTTTGTCAAAAGTTATGGCATTGCAAATATTCATTGGACGATTTTGATTGGCCAACTTGCAAAAGCGTGCATTTAGTTTTGCGATTCGTTTCATCGAGTACTCACAATCCTCCTTTGTTCGACCTGATAAACTGATCCACTCAGGTTTCAGAGTCGCCGGTATACATATTTAAAATTTTCAAAATGATGTGTCGTTAGCATGGACTATACAAAAAGCCGTGTCGTAGGCATGAATATGACTGAAAAGCCGTGTTGTAGATATGAATATGAATGAAATACCGTGTTGTAGATATGGGTACACTTGTACAAGGATCAAGTCAATTGGGTAGGTTATTCGACAAGGATAAAGTCAATTGGGTAGGTTTTGAAAAACAACACTCTTGACGTGAAGAACGACAACGGCCGAAGCACGAAAAAGATGCCGAGCAGCCGCAACGAGAATGCGCGCGTGCTGCAGCCACTCAAACCGCTCGCGATGATGCCGACACCTGCATCAACATCCTCGACCGCGTCGACTGTGACACTCTGCAGTCCCATCGGCCCTAGTGACGACATCGAAGACAACGACAACGAGCGCGACGCATTCCTTCCGCGCGACCGGCAGCGTCCACCGCGCGATCGCCCATCCCGTCATTTACATGGTAGCAGTGGTAGCCGCACAAAGCACTCGCACCGGCACGCGTACGATTCACATCGCCACATGCAGCAGTCGCACAAACAGCAACGAACGCGCCTCGACAACCTCGAAAGCGGGTCGCTCATCGACACGATTGACGCTCGTGGCAACAGCAATCACACTAGCGCAACCCACACACACGAGTGGCGCGTGCTGCGTGCATTCGACACAAGCGATTGGTCGCTGCAGCTCGTGCACCTCCGTCACGCAAACTATGGGCTTGCGTGGCGGTCGACAATAGCGCTACCAACAGCGCAACAACAGGCGCCACCGACGTGTATGGTCGGACCGCACTGGTGGCTCATGGCGACGACGTTCTCGCTCTTCTTCGCTGCTGCCACTATGATCACTGTGTTGACTGCACCGAGTGCTGGCGTCGGCGAAATCGCGACCGGCGTCTTGCTCTCTGGCAGCTGCCTCTTGATGTACGCGCTGGTCGCGTGCGTGGATCCAGGCATTGTCCCACAAATCGACGATCCACCGGACGATTCGTATTCGTACTGTGACGAGTGCACGTCGTACCGACCGCGCGGGTGCGTCTGGTTGGTAGCCTTCTAGATTGTGCGTTCGCTGGCTCGGTATACTTATTGCTTGTATAATTGCACTGGATGTTATTTACCATAGAGCGCTGCACTGTATGGACTGTCGTGCGTGCATCGACGGGTACGACCACCACTGTCCATGGACTGGCAAGTGCGTCGGCAGTGGGAACGTCCGGTACTTTTACTTGTGGTTGTTCTTTCTCGTGTTGGCGTTCGTGTACCAAGTGATTGAGTTTACGACGTACGTGCTGCCGCCGGAGGAGCAGCCGACACCGACGTTCTATGACGACGACAATGGTGGCGACCGCGTCGGAGGTGTCAACACGCGGAGTTTGTTGAGTGGAGTTGCAGCAGCAATCGATCGATTTTGGTGATTTTTGTAGGAAAGAATGAGTTGAGAATACGATGAATGAATTGGAAATGAGTTAAAAAGATTTGTTCGCCTGATAATGAGAGACGCCGATATAATAATGAGTTGAGAATGTGATACTAATATCATGATTCGCTATCCAATCCAAGCTTGGCGGGGTTCGATTTCATACATTTTGCAAGCTTAAAAAGTCAGATGAATGTACAAACGACACTGGATTTCGACGTCCGTGATGAAAACAAGGGAGGTTTGCGCTACAAAAAACAAGTCGACTTTTGCTACGGCCGTATCCAGCCATAGGAGCTTTTCGATAGTGAAGCGTTTACTGACCGAGTCGGTAGTGAACAACCCGAGGGAGGAACCAAAAACCCCCAGCGATCTACAACATCGATGAAAGGATAGTGAGAGGTGTGTGCGTGAGAGATGAAGAGAGTCCGAGTGGACGAGAGAGGGAGATCTCATCGTATGTATACGGTGGCAGGAACAGCGAGCGTCACTACAAATATGCTACTACCTCTAACTTCGTACACTTCTTGCTCGGACGTAGGAAACTGGTAGAGGGACTCTAGAATCGTACTGCGCTCAGAGTGCGCGAGCTGTCGCTGCAGAAATATCAGCGGCTGGCTCTGGCTTCCACGGCGCTACGATTTTCAGCGATGCCACTATGGAGCTACCGATTTACTCACCGTATCTCACGTTTACTGCTCGATGTGATTGCTACTTCGCTCTTGCATCTGCAGCAATCGCTTTGACTCTTGTCGTTTGTTGAAGTCAAATGGCTTTTGGTTCGCGATCGACCGTGCGCGGTGGATCTTGCAGAGTGTATGCAGCACGCCGTTCTGCTTCAGTAAACGAGGCTTACGGCAGCAGCCTTTGCGGTACCTACACTGTGTGCTCGGGTCATGCGGCGTCACTGATGTTCCAGCCAAGGCAGCTGCTGCCGTATCACAGCCACGAGTCGCGGTGTGTCGACGATTGGAAGTAGCTCTCGCTACCTTTCGGGGTTTTGTCTCAACGTGGCGCGGCTGACGCTTTGGTGTTGCAACACAAGCGGTGGTGCCGTTGCTGTGCTTATGCTTTGGGATAAGTACATAACAGGCGCGGGTATCGGCAGTAGCGGAGACGCTGACATCCAGGATGTAATCGATGCGCATACCGTCGCGACTATCATGCTGTCTCGAAACAGTTGCAACAGCTGGGGACGACTGCAAAATGAGCGCGCGCGTGAGCCGCCACGTTCGATCGTCTTCGTCATCGCTGTCGCTAGAGCTGCTACAGCTGTCGTTGTCATTTGTGGCGGTAGCATCGCTGCCTTGGCTTGCAAACATCGAGTTGTCGACGAGCGGTGGCAGCACCAACGCAGCAGAACCAGTAGACACTCGACGCGATGTGAGAGTCGCGAGCGCTAGCAGCATGGGCGTCGCCGTGGGCATCGCTCGCTGTCGTAATTGCTTCGTACTTACGTATGTCGGTAGTGTTGCTGGTGGCGTGTACAAGTGATTTGAGAAAGTGCGCCAACATGTTTGATAAGCATGTACAAAGCAAATAGGAACTGTATCCACTGACATCTATCGATCAACAGACAAGTGCGCTATTATCTGCTATGGCGCGTTGGCAATGCACTATAGGTCTAGTGCGAGTCGCTAGCAGTTGGTTGGTGTGTGGCGGCAGTGGCTGCAGCTGCTACGTCGTGCTTGGCTGTCTCGCTGTTTGTTTGTTCGACTGGTGTGTTGTTGGTCACTGGCTTAGTCCCGTTATCCGTGTGTGCATCCGGCGTCGCGACCTTCGGAGCAGCAGTAGCGTTGATAGGCGCGCTATTGTCTTTGGCATCGCCAGCAAGCGCGTCTGTCTTGTGTTCGTCTGTTTTCGCACCGGCTGCATGCTCGTGCTTCTTTGCTGAAGCGTCAGCAAGCTCTTCCAAGTGTGCGCTCGGTTTGGCGTCTCCAGTGCTGTCTGTCAAGGCTGGAACGCTGGTTTTATTTGGTGCGGCGTGGCTATCCGCAGCGGCAGGAGCTGGATCCGCGGCACCTGCTACAGGAGTGGTCGCATGCTGCTCGCTGTCGCTGTTCGAGTCTGCTGAAGCGCCATCTGCGCTCGCCTTGTGCTCATTGGCGACTGCGTCATTCGATGCTGCAACCAGCGCGCTCACGGCTGCCTTTGCAACAGCAGCTGCAGCCTCTGCCGCTTTCTCATCGGCCCAGATCTGCTTGAGCTTGGTAAACTTCTCGGCGTCGTCTGCACCCGAGTCCATCACAGCTTTCGACTGCTGGAACTTGGCGGGGTCGTATGTGGTAGTCTCAATCGAGCTGGCAGAGCCCATTTTGTCTGTCTATTACTCGGGGTAAAAGGACGATGCGTGCGTGCACGAGCTTGTTGCTCGGGCAGATATGATCAAGCAAGCGAGTGCAGCAGGAATCCGCTTTTGTGCTTGTGTGTGTTGCATGACCAAAAGTCGCCAACCTACATTAGTTGATGACCCTACATCAGGGTAACGGATGCTGTGCATTCTCGAGTATGCTTCTGAGCGTATTGCATGCGGCGGAGCGTTGCAATCACTTGTGTCGCTTCGTGCACAACAGCACATACCAAGACAGTCGGATGTGTGTTGAAGTCATGACCACAGGAACGGCAAAGCAGACGTCCAAACACTCGTTTGGTGTCCACAAGAAGCACACGAAGCGGCCGGTCGTGTTGGTCGGTCGGAGACACAACACCCAATCACAAGATTTACGTTTTCGCAATCGATCCCACTTGCTGCTTCGATTGCACATAGATCAAGAATCGTTTTATGCCACTCATCTTCAGATGCAGTGCGTGAAGTACATCCATTTGTGTGTATGAAAACACGTTGTGTCTATCTGATCTTGCGTATAGTATTTGATACTTGACTACATTATTTTCGCACTTGACATTCGATTTAAACTATTCACTTGAACCTGTGGCGTCAAACAACCACAACATTGCATCACATCGATCATATCGGAATTTGCGCTGCCAGTTGCACGCGAAAAGATCTGCTGCCACCGCATTGCTCGCTGTCGCTTGCACCACTACGACCACGATGCTCGCTCGCAGTGCTTTGCTCCGTGCACTCGCGCCTGTGCGCTCTGCTACGTCGACTGCTGCGCTCGCGCGTCGCACGATCACTGTCGCTGTCGGCAAAGAGCTCAACGTACGTCGCTTGCGTGCCACACTACTCGCATGCTCTGCCATCCATTGCTCACACGTGTGTCGTTACAGGCAGCAAACCTCGAGATTCAGCGCACAGCGTCGCCGAAAGCGAAGCTCCCAAAGGAGCAACTCACGTTCGGCACGACGTTCACGGATCACATGCTCGAAGTTGATTGGGAACAGGGCAATGGCTGGAAGAACCCGGTCATTCGGTGCGTCGATCGCTATTTTTGGATGTGTGTCGACGACGACGACTTCATGGCTCACTCTTTTCTGCTGGACAATGCAGACCGTACGGACCGATTCCAATGGACCCTGCAAGCGCTGCGCTCCACTATGCGCTCGAGTGCTTTGAAGGCATGAAAGCGTACATCGACGCAGACGGGAAGATCCGGCTCTTTCGCCCCGACATGAACATGAAACGCCTGAATTCGTCGATGAAGCGTCTGTTGTTGCCGCAATTCGACGGCGAACAGCTCACAAAATGCCTCAAGTACGTTTGCGTGTGTGTGTGCCTATATTAGGGTGGATGCCTATAGTAGGATTGTTGCTATCTAGTGTATAACACTGCAATGCGTACGATGTTCAACTGGCTCCTATATTAGGGAACTCCTGAAACTCGACAAAGATTGGGTGCCAAAAGGCGACGGCTACTCGCTGTACATTCGTCCAACGGGCATCAGCACGCACGTACGTCTCTCTCTCTCTCTCTCTCTCTCTCCAACTACACTCACTCTCGTATATCCATATTCCATATGCAGCCATTCATTGGCGTCGGTGCGTCGCTCTCGGCCAAGATCTTCATCATCTTGTCGCCCGTTGGGCCGTACTACCCCGAAGGGTTCAACCCTGTGAAGCTCTTTGCAAACGACACGTACATTCGCGCGTGGCCAGGCGGCACTGGCGCGTTCAAGATCGGCGCGTACGTTTTTGTGGATGTACCTAATATAGGGAGTTTGCATCCCAGTCACTGATGTTCGCTCGTTTTCTTCACTATGTACTTTTAAATAGCAACTACGCGCCAGGGATCATGCCGCAAGCTGCTGCCGGCCAGAAAGGCTACTCGCAGGTCTGTTGTCTCTCGCTCTCTCTCTACACTGGCTCTATCTATCACTGATATCGTTATGCAATATCGTACATTAGAACCTCTGGATCTTTGGGCCGGACCACGAAGTGACGGAAGTTGGGACGATGAATCTGTTTGTCCACTGGATCAACGATGCGGGTGAGAAAGAATTGATTACGCCACCACTGTCACGCGGCGACATCCTCCCAGGGATCACGCGCGACTCGATCCTGTCGCTCGCGCGCGAGTGGAACGAATTCAAGGTGACCGAAGCAAACGTAAACATGAAACAGATCCAACAAGCGTCACGTGACGGTCGCATTATTGAGATCTTTGGGTCTGGGACGGCTGCGATCATCTCGCCCGTGTCGACGATCCACTACATGGACGAAGATTTAGCGATTCCTTTAGATGGTACGGACGGGAAGGCAGGAAAGTTGGCTGAACGCATCTGGAAACAACTGACCGACATTCAATACGGACGCATCGAGCACCCGTGGTCGGTCGTCGTCGAGTAGAGAGAGAGAGAGACAGCAAGAGAGCAAGAGAGAGAGCAAGAAAGAGAAACGGTAGTGGGACATTGCTAAACGATCTGAAAGGTTTTTTTTGCATCGTACAGTATTGCGGTAACCATCTCTCTCTCTCTCTCTCTCTCTCTCTCTCTCTCTCTTCGTCTGTCTCTATCACACACACACATATGTAATCTCTCTCTCTCTATCTATCTATCTCTGTCTATCAAAGTCCGTTGCTGGCACTGCATCAAAAACTAACTTTTGCTAATAATAATATTATTTCCTATGAAAACTTCAAGTCTAAAGACCCAAAGTTAATTTCTCGATTTGATCAAATTAAAGCAGCCAAAAAAAACGAGCCGACGATGAACATGAACATGGACCCGAACGCCATGAGCAGCCCGTGGTTCACGCCTCCAGCCGACCCCGGCTACCCGACGCACCCGACGCAGCGCCCAACGCACCAGCACCAGCACCAACATCAGCAGCATGCGCCGCACCAGTTTATGAGCAGCGTCGCGCCATCGCACATGAACCCGCAGCAGCAGCATTTCCTATCGCCACCTGGATCGACCGGCACGATCAGCGGCACGGTCGGTTCGTCGTCGTACACAACGGACACAGACGATGACGACGACGACTACTCGAACGAACCACCGCTACTGGAAGGTGCGTGTGCGCTCCTCGCTTTGTTTGCTCCACACCGCCCCGTGCACTGACCTGGTGGCACCTTAGAGCTCGGGATCAACTTTGCGCACATTTGGGTCAAGACGCAGTCCGTCCTTCTCCCAACGAAGCAAATCAACGAGCACATTTTCGACGACGCAGACCTCGCAGGCCCTCTCGTGTTTTGTTTTCTATTTGGCGTCTGTCTGTTGTTGGTACGTCCCTCTAGTAGACTTTTTCTTTTATTTAATTCCAAATGTATTGGAGCTCATACTTCATTATCCCTATATTAGGCTGCAAAAGTCCATTTCGGCTACATCTACGGCTTTGGCGTAATCTCGTGTGTCTTCATGTACTTGCTCATGAACTTGCTGTCGCCGGAGCGGTCGATCGACATCTACCGCGTCTGTTCGGTCCTGGGCTACTGCTTACTACCGATCGTTGCGCTCGCTGCGATCAACATTGTCGTGAGCGTCCAGCACTCCGGGCTCGTTGGGTTTGCACTTGCTGCAACGTCCGTCCTCTGGAGCACGCACACGGCGTCGCGGTTCTTTGAAAAAGCGCTCTACATGACGGCACAAAAGTATCTGATTGCGTATCCAATTGTGTTGGTCTACAGCTGCTTTGTGCTCATCACCGTGTTTTAAAAGACAGCAGGCGAGAGAGAGAGAGAGAGAGAGAGAGAGAGCAAGAGAGAGAAAGAGAGAGAGAGAATGCTACTACACTGCTCGTCCATTCACCATCGGTCGGCTTGCATTCCACGATCCGTCTCCATCTTCTCG
>JAADXH010000722.1:0-17751 GCA_023337595.1 Globisporangium camurandrum | reverse complement strand
ATCTATTTCTACAGTATGCCACTTGTACGTTGTCTGGTAGACAAACTGCCGCTACTGGTACCTCACACATGGGTTTGCGTTCCAATTGCACTGCAATTTGTTGCACAACTACTCTCTCAGAGCATACGGTCGATCACTGGCGGTTTCGTCGACTTTGGCGGTGGCGTTGGCGCTGGTGTTGCAGTCATGACCGCCTCAATCTAGCTGAGTTCGCTGGGGAGGCGTGCACAGACGATTGGCTGATTACGCCGAGCACAACCTTCACCGAAGTTTGTGACGCCAATAACTACATCCACGCCGTTTCTCGAAGCGATGAGTGGGCCGCCCGAGTCACCCTGACACAAACCCTCGCCTTCCTCGCCGCCAGCGCACACCATCGTTGTCGCCGAGTACACCTCTGGAACAAGGATCGCGCAGTCGACATCAGATCGCAACGACACGTCAGCACGCAGCAAAACATTTGACTGGGTCCATGTTGTTGCGTGATTCCCCATCCAAACGTCGTCATGGTCGTGCCTGGGATAACATCGACCGCGCTGCCGAGTGCTAGGTCGGGAACGTGCTCGCGCGCTCCAGCTCAAGCACCATGAGGTCACGTCCAGTCAGGTAGCTGCTGTACGACGGATGCGGCGTTTGCTGGACAACTCGGGTCTGTTTGCCGTCAGACACGCTGTGTAGGTAGTGCGTCCCAATAGCCACGTAGTTGATTCCTCCAGGGTAGCAGTGCGCTGCTGTAAGCACATGGTTTGGACCGATGAGCGAGCCGCCACAGAAGCTCGACCCATCTGCTTCTGTGCGGAGTCCGACGACGTACGTCTTCATTCCGATCGGCACGATTGTCCCGCCAACAATCAGTAAATTGATCGCGTCCGACTGGGTGGCGTTGTTCGATCCGGATACCGTGCTCGCGAGCAGTGCAGCCGACACGAGCGCAATCCCCAATGTCAACTGCATTGCGATCGATGCTGTTGCTGTGATATCGCGAATGTTTCGACCGGACAGAGCCGAGTGTGCGATGAAGTGCACAGAATTGGAAATGAAGTCAAGAGAGATAATGCGGCGCGGAAGTATGAAGCAATCTGGTTGGTTTACAATACCAACACGTTGACGATTCGACAGATAGTTCCGTCCAATTAGTCTACAAGCTGAGCACAGAGCACAGTTTGCCACTCTGTTTCATACTTCGGTATCATTTGCAGCGAAGGTTCTCAGTTTTTCTAAATTGTGCAGTATCAATGTAGCATTTTCACACGTGCTATATATTTCAGCTCAACACCAATGAGTTAAATCGATTTACTTAAATTTAATTTTGATTCGTCTACAATAATTCCTCCCTATGTCATTCTGATTCATTCTGTACAGCTATAGACATCCTTTAACTTCGGGATTGCTAGTCAATCCTAAAATTTGATCTGAGACACGGACACAAACTATACTACTACGTAGTACGTGTTTACTTCGTTTGCCCATAATAAAACAATACCATTTTCACCATATAAATCTAAACACTCAAACAATCCCAGTTTAAACTATATCCGGGGGTTACAACATATGATATGTCATAAATACATATGTTGTCTCTTACACCGTGTCAACTTTTGTACTACACGCGCGCGACCAGCGGCGTCGAATCAACTTACAGTTTGCCAAAAACGCCATGCTACTGCCTTGTTCTTGCACTATCATGTTCCTGTATGCGCAAACTACTATAATCGGCTGTTATATAAATGTGTGTAAAACAAAGTAGATGAGGTGTGACGAGCTTTATGGTGCGTTGTGATAAATCATATTATATATATCTTACATATTCGCGAGATTCGTTTTTCAATATATTACTGTCTACCATATCGATGCATACCTACGAGTATATTTTTCACTTAGTTTTGATCGCTCTTTTGAGCCTTTCATTTCGGTGCGGCATATTGGAGTGTTACAAATTCGACTATGTAGACATGCACATTCATACTTTTGTCTTTCTGTTCGTAAAAGCGCAAAATATGAGGAGTAAGTACTGCAATGTTCGTTATAATACGGTGTAACGTAACTTTAGCACTCGGAAACGCGTCTCATACAACTATTACCTCTCGATTGTAATTGCGAAAAACATGTGTATGATGGTTATAGTTCTAAATTGTTTTGATCTATATATCACTACGTCAATTCAATGAATGCAGTTATACAAAAACACTTCATTTTAATCAATCATGTTAAGGTGTTGCAAATCAGACTATATAATCCATAATTGAATCAAATAAGTTCTCATCTACTCGTTTTATAGGAATACTTGTCACAGAATTTGTTATTGTATCATTCGTAGATGTATGGTGTACCTTGATTCATCACTCATAAATGCGCAACATGTGCAGTACAGTATTACCGCACGAAATGCGAAGGAAAATGAGATCAGTATTTAAGTACATATACAATTCGAAACGCTGTATTTCGACGTAAGCTTGGCAAATATTGATTTTTGATAGAATTTGTATAGTAAACAGAAGTAGGAGTATACAAATCAATTGACAACATCGGTACGAGTAGTTGTATATACCATTTGTTGAGAGCAGAGCATTGTACAACTCACAACTTCGGTTATGCTATATGGTCGATAATCCGGTTAATAATTACATTACACAGGATACTAATGATATATCTGAAAACCAACAAAATAAAAGACATAATCCTAAGAAGCAAGTGAATAGTTTTTCATAGAACATTCCAAGCTGGGTGCGTCAAGAGTGAATTTTTTAATTATCTACTCGCGCAATTGCGTATTAGCACAACACACCCGAAACATATAGTCCAATGAGCAGCAACGACCCATCTCACGCCGCGGCAGCGGGAAAGCAATCCCAAAGTGCTCGCACGACATCCCAGCGAGCGTGATCTGGCGAAATGTTTTGACGTGCCAAAGTGAGTTCCAACACACACGACTGACTTATCATGACGTCACAAAACCATAAGCAACATGTGATGGTACACACGGAAAGTGCGTCGACTACCCAGGACCGCAAGAAAGACGTTCATCGCCGCAGAAGGCATCGACGACGACGACGCAGACAACGCAGACGACAACGAGGACAAAGATGGCGACAACAGCATCGTAAATAGTAAGTGAAGACACCACCATCAATGACGAGCCACCAGCTGTAGCTTGTGTCTATGAGACACTAACTGCTGCTATTCCCAGGCATCACCAACTGCTACCAGTCCTCAGCCACAACCAACGGCCAGTTCCCCACATATATCAAATGCAGCCAAACGTCCGGAACAACCAACTTCAACACGTACCATTAGCGCTGACGCCGACAGCCTGAACATTGTAGAAATGACCGGACGCATTGAGAACACGCAGAATCTTCAATTCAATCAAAAACATCAATGGTGGTATGTACATGTGAACTTCTGCGAAATTCAAAGCAGTGAGCCAGGATGAAAAATGTCAGCTCCAGCTTGGCTATGTACGTTTTTACCACCGACTATTGCAACCTAAGTTTCTCGGCGTGCGATCGACAAAATCATGATACGCAATATTTGAAATTGCAATAAACTGGGATGGCCAATGGCAACAGTGTGGGTAAAAATTCGATCAATTACAGACACAATATAACAAATATCCTGGCGAGCTTACGACGATAGAGTCCTGCAGTAGACAATCGTGGCAGTACACTCTCATATAGAAGACGCTCGTGATGAGCTAACACAAGTACACTGTCTAGGTGTGCTTGAGCGATGCGGATTGTGGAGACGCTTTCTTAACCATTCCTGCGAACCAGACTAAACGATTAATGAAATCACTAGACCAGACCACCAGTTTAATGTATCTGTCGCTCTTCGCAAGATCATTGTGGGTACAGAAACCATGTGTCGTACCGCAAACACCGGATTGGATTCTCCTCTAGTGTAGTTCGGCCAACAAATGTTTTATACATCAGCCTAGCGGTGGACAAATATAGAAAAACGTTTCGAAGATGAATCCATACACCAAGAAATCATGCTGGATCATGTTTTAAGCATCCAAAGGCGGATAGCGTAAGTCAGAATCAGATGGACAGCGTACGCAGTTCCGATAGCCATAACATTGCATAAGAATTTTGTTCGTACTATTCCTCTATCAAATTTTCGTCCATTACAGATCAAATTGAAACACTCGGTACTGCGACAGAGAAGTACAGTTGTATCTGTGTTGCATAAAAAGTATATACCCGCTTGTTTAAAGTATTGTATGACAAAAGTACATGCTGGAACTTTCACTTTAGTTCAAATAGATACACTGAATATAGGAAGTGATGCGGCATTGTTTGCTAACGTGTGCCAACGAGAATGTTACCACTTAATGATTAAATGCGTTATGAATAAGAGCGTCCAAGTTGTTGACGCCGTACACTGACTACTGCGTTGGTCTACGAGACGAAATTGTTCTCTCGAACATCAGCATCGAGCAGCTACGTGGGAAATAAGAAGTTCATCGTTTGCTGATAAATCACGAACTCCCATGAACATTATTCAGTGTCTCAAAGTAACACAATAAGATCAGACAGCATGCTGGACGGTTTGTCAGCCGCTAGACGCCATGCGTCAATCGAAAACAAAGAAATTGTGAGACTATGGTCAATATGGTAAAAAGCACGTGTCAATGGTTTCTCATGAGTCTTGAGAGACTAGGAGCGAGTGAGTGTCATTGCACGCCGCATAGTGACATGTGAACCAAGATTTGAGTAAATCTAATATCTCATGCATCTCCGTATGGTCTTGCTGCCATCAGACCTTCATCTTCTAGACCTTTCCACCAAAATTCATAAGCGTAGAGATGGGCCCCAATAAGCACCAGTCATTTATCCATCACCTGCAGTCCCTATACGAGATGCCACGATCTGCGAACTGACTACATCCAAGCAAGTCCAGGATGTACAACAAATGAAGATTAAGTGCGCACATCCAATTTCACAACAACGGACGCGCTACCACGGTGGAAGTGTATGCCGCATATCACATTACTATCCCCGAGGTACTTATAGTGTGACCGCAGTGTGCCCCACATTTTTGTTGTTTGAAGCAAGCTTGACTTGTCATTGACATTCGAGTTAAGCGTTTTGTTGATGTTTATAATATACGAAGTTAGAGTAGAGCCACCTATACAAGTTAAGGTATACTTTCAATGTTCATTTGTTTTTATCTTTCATAACATATGATGTAGTGTGAAAAACGTCGCGTTGATATGTACTACCATTTGCTTCTGTATCCTTTTTCAAAATGACGTAATTGTTTTTCAAGTCACAAGGTATATATCCCAGAGCATCATTGTAACCGGGCGAACCCGAGTTACGCAGCATAGACGTAGAGGAAGCGAAGACTGTTTCGTAGGAAGCAAAAGTCCAAAAGTGTATTCAAAGATTGAGTTCGGTGTTTGTGCACATCTAGCACAAACAGCTAACTTCCTAGTTTTAATATGCTAATAATGAAGCTAAATCTATTATAAACGAGTGGTTCTGCTAACTTCTGAATTGATGGCTGTCAATGTCTAAATGTCTAATTGGTCTAAATGTCTAACTGTCCTAAATATGTGACCAATTGTAAAGCAGCTTGACAAAGCTGACTTTAGATGAATTGCGAGAATAGAATTCAGCAACGCTGAGTTATTAAATATAACCAGCGCGTGTAACCACGTTACAATCGTCGTATAGAGGAGATGGCTTAGAATATCATAAATGTGCGTGTTTGGATTATCGTACTTAAGCAACTAAGATCTTTCATCCGTAACCCAACGTCATGCGGTTATACTAACTTGAGGCGGAATTCTCGCTTTAACGTGACGACAGCACCGTCGGTATTCCAATAAATGTGACCATATGTACGTGCTTCACTTTGGCTGTACGTATGGGTTTTGGCAATTGTATTGTATTGCTTGCGCGTACACATACAATTGTAGTACTACTTTAGTTTAGAAATGGTATATTTCGACACGTGTGTACTTCATATTGTAAATATTACATCATCGTGGTTATTGATGCGATTATGGTCGCCAATCTCTATTAATCCATAAAAACATGTATATGTTAGTAGAATTACACATTTGCAACGAAGTTTTCTTATCCCTAGCCGTATAAATCGTAATGATAGGTATTTTGGATGTGCAAATCGCACAACAAGAAGAACTACTCGGCGCTACGCGCGGTCAATGAATGTGTGAAAATGAATTTATATGGAGCACATGTCTAGCTACTTTAAACAAGAAACCACGATCTTATACGTTTGTTGAGAAATTTCGTTATCATTTTAGTTTAGCTTTTTTGCAGATATGAAGAAGAAACAGCACGACAGAACCAAGATGAAGTATAATCACATAATATGATATTATCTGACCCTTCGCCTTGTCAGTATCTACATATCCCTCTTTTTTGGAAGTTGTTTTCTACAGGCTGATCCGCTTAGTGATTATTAGCGCCTCTCGAACAACAAATAAATAACCCGTTGGCTATATGTATTTTTATGACGCCGCATTTTATACAAGCATGTCGTGCACCAGCTAGCAAAACATCGACATAATGGATTCAAGGATACGAATAGAGCGTATTCAAAGATGCACGGCACAATGTTGCCAATCAAATAATAGTTTGCAGTTCATGTTCATGTTTTGCATATGCGGGTTAGAGACGCTGTTTACCAAGAGGAGATATCCCCTGCTTGAGTGAAGATCTTGATGTTGAGATGTTTACTATTTAGAGTAACGGAACATTAGAAACTGCAATAACATCCTGATACTCAAATGAATACTGCTGTGCGAAAGATCCAAATATTACCTGACCAGAGCTTACTGATATTTCTGCAAATCGATAATTTGTTTTTGCATATTTTTCAGTCAATGCGCAACGTTTAACAAGTAGCGCACGATGTCTAAGTAAAGTATGCTTTGCATATACATATGCGACCAAAGCAGGCGAATTCTCCAACAACATCCCCGCTAGGACTAGCTCACTTCGGGGCTTGAAGTGTTTGCGCAGTGAAATGGAGCATGTATGACGTTTCATGTACACGTTTTCCATTTCTAGTTGGGGAGAAAAAATAGTTGAAGTCGGGAACAGCTACATTGAAAACCAGGAAGTCTGTAAATGAAATGTTACTGAAAATGAAAAATCATTTGTTGCATTTTTCCTGATTTGCATTCACAGTCTCGGACTTGAAATAATCATTGGCCAACTAAACCTGAAAAACGTGATCACATGATCTCGCGAATATGCGTTGAATTACTCGAATATATCTTATTCGAGAGCTAAACAACAAATATCGAGATATTTGTCGCTGTCGTTACGATTCGAGGTTGTGCATATGTTATTTCGAGATGCAGCATTCCACACGTGCCCTTTTAAGATCGAAAAATGAGCAGCGACCGCCAGCTCGTAGCGACCACCAGCTCGTAGCGACCACTCGCCTATATAAAAAACTGCGCAAAAGCGCAACTGCATTCTACCGTACGCACTTCATGCAAGCACGTGGTGGCACCAGGTTGTGCACAACGAGCAATCCCTCAATCGAATAAGCAAGTGCGTGAGCGAGTTTGATCAAACTTCACCATGGCGCGACGAGTGTCGCTATCGAAACTCCTCGCTAGTGGTAGCAGCAGTACGTCGCCATCACCAGCTGCATCTACGGATGTCTCTGTTGCGAGTAGCGAGGACGCGACCAACAAAGAGTGTGCGATCAAAGTCGTGATCCGTGCACGGCCGCTGAACGACCGCGAGCTGCTTGGCAAGACGCCAGTGATCGTGAACGTCACGCGCACGAGCGTGCAAGTGATCAATCCGATCGTATTCCTCGATCCAACGTACCTCGAAGCGATCTCGACGCCGTCGAAGCGCGTGACGCAGCGTGACATCCCACTCGCGCTCACGGCGCAAGGCATTGCAGCGGCCACTGCTGCTGGCGAGTGCCGGACGTTCCACTTTGATCGGTGCTTCGGTGTCGACAACGGTGCTGCAAACGAGATCGAGCCGTTTGCCCATGCGTACGACATTGATTTGACGACGCAACGTCCGAACCAGGAGCTGATCTTTGACGAGATTGGCCGCGACATGATCGACGCCGCGTTCCAGGGCTTCAACTGCACTGTCCTCGCGTACGGACAGACGGGGAGTGGGAAGACGCACACGATGGTCGGCGAGAAGACGATGAAAGGCAAAGGCTTGATCCCACGCGTCTGTGAAGCACTGTTCACGGAGATCGACGCCCGGCGTGCGCAAGAGGGCGACGACGTCGACACAGACGCCGTCCAAGCCAACGACGATCGTCCGAGTAGTAGTGGTGGTGTACCAAAGAAGCGCGCGACGCTGTTTAGTGCCCATGTGAGCTACTGCGAGATCTACAAAGAAAAAGTCAACGACTTGCTCGAAGCCAATGCGCTGCCGGCTTCGTCCGCTGCAAGCAGCAGCAGCAGCGCTGGTGGCGCCACGCGCTCGCCACCGACGTCACCAGCGCACGGTGGCGCAACGGACGCCGACGCAGCGTTGAGCCCTTCTCACAGCTCCAGTAGTACAGGGCCGTCGCGACGGGCGCTGCGCGTCCGTGAGCACCCGGCAACGGGTCCGTTCGTCGAAGGCTTGAGCTCCCGCCCTGTGACGTGCTACACGGACATTGCGGACGAGATGCTCGCCGGTGAGAAGCTCCGCACGGTCGCGTCGACGCTCATGAATCCTGTCTCGTCGCGATCGCATGCCGTGTTTACGATCACGTTTACGCAGACGACGTTTGATCCAGTGACGCAGACAACAAACGAGAAGGTCTGTAGAGTGGTGAGTGTAATAGAAAAAGAGCAAACGCTGACTTCCTCTTTACTTGTCAACTGTCTAGACGTCCAAGATCTCGATGATCGACTTGGCGGGTTCCGAGCGCGCAAATGCAAGCGGTACGAGCGGCGACCGGTTGAAAGAAGGCGCGATGATCAACAAGAGCCTCACGACGCTCGGTCGCGTGATCTCTGCCCTGAGCAAGTACGTTTGACGCGTCGTAATGGGCGGCGTAGCAATGACGATGCGTCTCATTCTCTGCTTCTGTATATATACTAGACAAGGCAGTGAGCGCGTGCCGTATCGCGACAGTACGCTGACGTGGCTCTTGAAAGAAAGCTTGGGCGGCAACGCCAAGGTGCCGTTTGTGTGGAATCGATAGAGCATTGTAGACTTAAGCTTGACGATCGCTCGCTGCTGCATCTCTACTGCTCCTACAAATAGACGACGATCCTTGCAATGGTCAGCCCCTCGTCCGACGTACGTCTCTCTCTCTCTCTCTCTCTCTCACACACACACACACACACACACTAACACTTATATCCACACAACCAGAACTACGAAGAGACAATGAGTACGTTGCGGTATGCAGAGTCTGCCAAGCGCGTGATCAATCGCGCCGTCGTGAACGAAGACAAGAACGCACGGATCATCCGTGAGTTGCGGGAAGAGATTTTGGCGTTGCGTACGGAGCTCGAGACGCTCAAGCGCAGTCCCCGGCGCCGCAGCGGCGGTTTACTCCGAAGTGCGAGTGCGAGCCCGAGTAAAACGGACGTCGTTGCAGCTGCGAGCATCGCGACGAGCCTTGCAGAGCGTGAAGCGTTCCATGCACAGCTCTTGCAAGAGGTCGATGAACTCCGTTTGCAACAGGCGATGGCAGCAGCGTCCGCAGACGAGGAGAAGCGTTTGGCTACTGCAGCAGCGGCTGGCGACAGAGCCACAGCAGATGCCACATCCAGCAAACGAGGGAGCGTCTATGTCCACAGGACGCTACCGAGTCTGCTCGCTGTCGTCGTCGACCACCAGCACTTGCATCCGGACTGTGCATTGGCGTACGTCCTCGTCGAAGGCGCGACGGTAATTGGCAGCAGCAACGACGCAGCAGCAGCAATTGACCGCCACGCGCTCACAGTCGATACGAAAGCGGACGACGCACCACTGCCGCTGCCGCCAATGCAACAGTCGCCGTCGAAACGCAGTTGGTCGCCGACATTCTTGCGGCGCAAAGCGTCGTCGACTGCGTCCGCGTCTGCGATCCCAACGCCTGCGACGTCAACCGCCAGTGCGTTTGCAAGTCCACGTCGCGATTCGTTCGCTTCTGCATCCGCAGCAGCTCTAGCACCTTCAACACCTGCATCGACGCAGCGCCGTCCAGTCGACACGCAGTTCTATCATCTACCAATGCGCACCACCACCAGCGACATGGTAGCTCAGCACGTGCGCATCACGTGCACGCGACCGCCTGACGCAGCAGCAACAACAACAGACGACACCACGACCGACAGAGCGATCGCCTACAACATTACGATCGAAGCGTTGGACGCACACGCGCGTGTAGTCTTGAATCACGAACGTTTGGCGCCTTTTACTGCTGTTGCAATGCACCATGGCGATGCACTCACGCTCGGCAACGACGACGACGCGTATCGGTTTTCGCTCTACGTCCCACTCGACGCAGCTGCGCGACTGGCAACAGCGACTGTCAATCCTTCAAGCCTACCGCCACTGCCAATAGCAACAGCAGCAACAGCAGCAGCAGAAAAGGAGACGCTATTGCCGCTGCACGAGTCGCTTGTAGATCTTGTGGCAACTGCGAATGCGATCTGTGCGCACTGGCACTTGCACTTGGCGTTGACACTCGACGTTGACGCTGGCAGCAACGGCGATGCGCCTACGATCGTCGTGAAGAAGCGACTGGACGCCCATCGCGTCAGCGTCACCACGTGGCAGCGACCGATGCTGGAAGCGCACGTTGCGTTCTTGCGGGCACTCGCAGCGTCGCTTGAACAGGGGGAAGAGACGGTTGAGGATGCTGCTGCTGCGGTGGAGGACGAGGAGGAGGGACAAGCACAAGCACAAGCAGACGTCGTAGTCCAGGAGAATTGTTTGGAGGACGAGGAGCGTAAGGACGTAGACAAGGAAGAAGAAGAGGAAGAGGAGATAGCGCTGCTGCTACCACCTGAATCCGACAAGCGCTCGTCGCCGCGTGCGGCCGACGCGACGACACCGGACGATCCGAACACCGCAACGTCGTTTCAACAGTCGATGCCGTCGTCGTCGTCGTCGTCGTCGCTGCATTCTTCATCGCGCGGGTCGATGCGTGCGCACCACAACAACAGCGCTTTCACTTTTCCTCAGCAGCAACAGCAATTCGCAACGTGCATTCGACTGCTCGGGCACGGCCGTGTGTTCATGCCGCCGCTCAAGAGCTTCTCGAGTGGTCCGATGATCGCCGGTGTGTTTGATGGCGCGGGCCATTCGATCGGGAAGCTGTTTGTCCACTTGCACTACACGACGAACGCTGCTGACAGCAATGCGCGACAGTCGCCACGTGCGTCGTCGCTGCTGTCGATCGCACGGCGGCCGTCGCTGCGCCGAGCGAAAGGTTTGCAAGCGACGATGCGCATCCAGATCGACAAAGTCGTGTTTGATACGCCGCAGCGCATGGCGAGCGACGGGATCTCACTGACGCTCAAGCGGTCATCGAGCTCGTCGCTGTCGATTGCGCCAACGGCAGCAGCAGCGAATAGCAACAAGACAGAGACGCCGACACCAAATGAACCGACGGCGAACTTTTCGACACCAAAGGTCCCACCGCTTGTCACTTCTTCTGAAGACGCAACGGCGAACGAGCGGCCATTCACGGTCTTTCCGGTCTACAAAGGCTACGAGACGCAGCTGTGCTTTGGTGCTGGCGCTGGTACAGCAACGACAGCAGCAACGACGATAGCGACGCAACATCGTTCGAATAGTAGCGGAGGTGCAGCGCCGCTGCCAGCGCAAGACGACTTTGTCGCGTTCGAGGTCTGGGGCTACGGCGCCGCTGTAATGGCGCCGACAGCAGCGCTGGACGCTCCCACCGACGCGACAGCACGCGCCAACGCAGCGCTTCGGAACGTGGAATTCTACGTCTCAGTCGACGTTGACGAGCGCGAACACGACGGGATCTATCGTCCCGTTGCGGTCAAAGCTGACGGGACATTGCGGCTCCATGCAAATCAGCCGCGACGTCTGAACGTCCGCATCACTCAGGCGGACCAGCAGCGCTTTGCGCTTGTGTCAGTGGCAAGCGTCCGGCTCGCAAAGCCGTTCACTGCGAGTATTGACACAACAAAGCTCTCGACGAGCGGCGGCAAGAGCACGCAGTGGCTCCTGTCGCCGTCGTCGATCCGTCGCCACAGCATCGTCGCGTTCGAGGACTCTACGCCAGCGGCAGCAACTGCTGCAGCAGTCGATGCGGCGCTCGCGGATGCAGACGACAGCAGCAACAACGGCGTCTCCAACACGGTCGGACAGCGCAGCGCGTCATCTTCCGTATGGCGCACGCTCGCGTTCCGCGCTGCGTCGGAACAGGACGCGTCGAGTCGATCGCTCACGGCGTCGCTCAAGTGGGATCGCAACGAAGACGCCGCTTTCACAACAGCGACGCCACATGAGTTGCCGGACCGCGACGGCACGCGCAGTGTCTTCCGCGTCGTCGTCGCATTCACAACCGTCTGGTCGCGCGTCCCGATCGTTGTGTCGAAGAGCGTTGCGACAAAGATCGCACCGGCTGCCGTATCGACGCCGCTCAAGCTCGCACGGGATCTTGAGACGTCCCGCACCGCGTGGTGGGCACGCGAGAGCTTCAGTCGCGACTATCGCCTCGGCACGTGGTACACTGCGGACGTGACAGCCGCAGCAACGATGCCGCTGCAGAGCGACGCAGCGCGCGACGCTGACAAGGCGGATGACGACGACGACGACGACAGCGCAGCACGCGACACGCAAGCGAGTATCGTCAACGCTGTCGTTGCGAGCCACCTCGATGGCCTCGAGCGCCTCGAACGCGCGTTGGAGCTCGAGCATTTGCGGCAGCAGATCCTCAAGATGACGCCGTTCAGTGCGACCGAGACCGTCGCGGTAAGTCCAACGTCGTCGTCTACTCGCTTCGACGTCGAGCTGAGCTTTGACAAGGTCGCTGCGAGCCTCACCTTGTTGTTTGAGAGCAGCGGTGACACGGAACAGCGGTTTGAGATCGTCACGCGTCGACCACAGACGACGACAACGCAGCAGTTGTTTCTGTGCAAGAAGACGTACAAAGACCTGCTCATTGGCGTCAAGTACGGCACGATCATCGATTTGCGTGCGCCTACAGACGCTACCGCGTCAGCTCGAACGTCGTGGCGCGACGAAGTCCACTCAGCACACTTTGTGACCGAACCGTCACACTTGACGGGCTGTGCCGTTGGTGAAATGGCCGGCTTCCTCATGCTCTCGACTGCGTTCCATCTCGATGATGCAGCAGCAGCAGCAGCTGTGATTGCACCGACGCCTGCATCGCCCATGCATCGTAGTAGCAGCAAGAGCAACAAAGCGTCGACGCCAGGCGCGAAAGCCGTGAAAGCGAATTGGGAACGGCGCTGGTTTGTGCTCAAGCGGCCGTTCTTGTACGCATATCGGACCTTCGCGGTCAAAGAGGAGGTCGGCGTGCTCGATATCTCGCGATGTCAGTTGCTGACAGCCTCGCATGCGACTGGCGGGTCGTCGACTGGCCGCCGCGACTCGCGTAGTGGTTCACTTCCCCGCTACTCGTCGTCGTCACTGGCGTCAGCGGCGTCGGCAACTGCGCGCAATGCACACACGACGTCGTCGAACGACGTGTTGGGTGCGATGCCCTTCAGTTTCCAGCTCGTGTGTCTCGTGGGCGCCAAGTGCGTCGTGTGGACGCTCCAGGCGTCAACTGCCTCGGAGATGCGCGCGTGGCTCGTCGCGATCGATCCACTCAAGATCGAAGCCCGTGAAGCGGTTGTGAGCAACAACCAGAGCAACGCGGACGCACCGGTTATGACCGCGTGAGTGCGTTGTTAATACTTAGTGAGTTGATTGGAAAGGAAGGAGCAAGCGAGTGATATAGGTGGAGGAATGACGATAGGAGCAGTGAAGAGGATTGAATAGATAAGATACGTATGGCGCCTTTTCGTTATTGTTTACTTAGTATGCCGACTTAGTGGTCGGCTACTACGTCAACGATGCAGACGTCAGCGCGATGCCGTAGACTGCAACGACGACCGACATGGTTGGGTTCTCCCACGACACGATGCACGCGCCTGTCAAACGTAGCGACAAGCAGACACGCCGACCGGCGAGTGAGTCGTCATGCAGCTGACGTGCAACTGGATGCTCTCAACGACTCAGCAATAGCGCGTACCGTCGGCTTTCTCGTCCCACATGGCACCACTAATGGAAGTGACGTAGGCGATATAAAGAGAGAGAGCGCAAGCAACGCATACGCTGTCAGTAGGCGCGCAATTGGACCAGACGCTCGCGACGACAGTGGAGCATTGCGCAAAGTGCAAACGCACCTGTGAAACTCGAGGCCAGCGCCTTTGCGTTGGCGAATAAAGCACGTGACGATGTACTTGAAGTGCTATGCAGACACACACACATAAAAACGCTGGTCGTGAGCAGATGACAGCAACGTTGCGCAGGGGCAAACGAGCAAGTAAACGAACGCACTGGAGACAATTGGCGCAAATTGTCGACGCAAGTTGTTGTGAGGCGATTGATCCAGTCGTTCACCTGGTCCATGGCAACAACCATCGTGCAGTGTTGGGAATACACGTGATAAGTCACGTGTCACCACAACAAGCGCATCCGCTCTGCGAACCTTCTTGTGGTCGTACGCATTGCCTTCGAGCGTGCTCAGCACGGCTTTTTGGACCAGCAGCGTCACGCTGTCCTGCAGCATCGGGAAGTCGTAGATCTTGGCGCTCGTCATGGTGCACGCAGCAGCAGTGTACGAGCTTGGTGCTGATACCAGTTGTGGTCAGCAGATTGGTTTTCTTGTGGTACGAGCTACTGGTGGCGCTTTGCGTTCGTCGACTTAACCCGCACTCTTTACGACTGTTCGTCTGGTAGTGTACATCTGAGAAAACTATGTGAATCGGAGGCGAGCTGGAGATTTTATGCCCAAAATGTATACGTCCTGTATCCGAGCAGTCGCAAATAGGGACATACGTCTAACTGACCAACGCATGCTCCTGGCAGTCGACGACGCACATGCACCCCGTTGCTGATACGACAGCTAGTGCAAGCTCGAGCGATGCAAAGCGCAAGCGCAAGAGTGGCAACTCGATAGAGAAGTCGAGAAAGACAAAGCAGGACAAACCAACGCGCGAGTTGCACGCTGTGCGCGAAGACAGCGACACTACAAACGACAATGTGGCTAATGATGACAGCATCATCGATGGGGAGAATGCTGCAGTACCGAATGCACCTGCGGTTGCTTTCACGCAAGAGCACATCATGCGGCTCTTTGTCGACGAGCTGGACGAGTTTGCAGCACTCACAAGCGGCAATGGCAGCACGAGCGATCCGCACCATCGTCGTCTTCACCAGCAGCGTCAACAGCAACAAAATCGTGTGCAGTACGTCGTAGAGAACGACATCAGCGGCGACTTTTATCGCGTGCACAGCGATGCACACAGGCATTCGCTTGTTACAGAAGGCGATCGCCATCGCGCGCAGTCTCTCTTTACACGCGCATCGACGTCGTTCCAGTTTGGCCATTCCGCTGATTCACGTCATCGTCGCAAGGCGCATCTCTCACACCGACGACTGTGGCCGTTGTCACTCGAAACCGACAGTAACAACACGACCACGTGGCTGCACGACCTCGAGACTGCGCTCGTGGTTATGTGCCAAGGCATTCTCGCTGGTCTCTGCTGGATGGATGCGTTCAATCTCAGCTCGAGCAACGCGTTCGCGTGTGCGTACTCGGCCGTGGCCGATCGATCGCGCCAGCTCTTCTTCATCCTGTTCCAATATCCTGTCAATTGCGCTACTGTCTGTCTGCTCTTGCTCGTCTATAGCATCCAATCGGAGCTCCAATAGTTTGCTTTGACTCGAATCGATCGACTTGTGCATTGTGTCGTCTGCACTGTGAGTTTGTTAGGACTGACCAAGAAGCTCAGTCAAGCAGCGATGGAGCGTGACGCCATTGCATCAAGCAACAAGGTGCACGACGATGCGATCGAGGCGTCTGACTACGTCGCGCGAGCCGAGCGCGTGCGCACACTGTCGTCACGTCTGGTGTGTATGAGCGTCCATAGAACTGGAAATCATATATCGACACCCGGAGCTTGTCGTTTGACAATGCGAGTGCTCGCAAACCAGCTTGCTGGCGCGTGGACGTTCACGTTCGTAGCGCTGTTCGTGCTGCTTATTGCAACACCAGCAGCCATCCGACTCAGCTATGCGTACGAGCACGAGGGCAACTGGTGCGTCGAATGCTACTGCATAGGCTTCGTAGAGTGAGCTTTGCAGAGCACGATCGATTGATCGCCTCCCAGTTGCTAACGCGCCTAGCAAACGGCCACTCGCTGATCGTAACCTGCCAAACAGGTGCGAAGCTACCGCACTACAATCCGAAATGTTCCACACATCTGTCGCCACGCTGCGCTCGAGCGCGATCTGCAACGCTGTGCTTTTGAGCATCGCCTGGTTCTGCGTAGCGCTGGTGCGTCGATTGTGTCACAGATTGGGAAATTCGACTCCATACGTGCAGTTTTCTTGATACTAGGGTGTATAACTGGTTACTCTGTGGCAACTCCGTTAAGCAATGCCATGTTGGATACGCGGCGAATGCGAGCAACGAGCGACTGCTCGTCGAGCTTGACGGGGTGTTAATGCGGCAAGATAAGTTGTACGTTGGTAGGACGTTACCTGGGATAAGGGAAGACAATGGACTCATTTGATGCTGTTGCTGTGTGACTGGAGATACAGACTCGATCACTTGCAGGGACTACGATTGGAGCGAGTATCGATCGAGGAGCTCAAGGACCTCATCACGGTGCACCAGGTTTGTTTGCATTTGTTTGCCGTCTCTGTCGCCACTGATCTTGTGGCAAATAGTGTGTGCATCTCGCTCTGTTTATGCCATTGCGTGTATTGTGCCCTCAGAACGTGATCGAGGCGACCGAGAGCATGCTCGTCTCCAAGCTCCAGCAGCAGCTTGGTGCTCAGTAGTTGGATCCTTTGATTGTAAAAGACATCGCTAAGACGAGACGGTGCAAGCAGAGTGTCCACATCGTTCAGGACACAGTAACGGAATATACCGACGTATCATTCTATCAAATGGCAACAAATAGTAGGGGTATTTGATGTTTGTAAGGCGTGGTGTAATAGGGTCAACTGACTTGACCCATTACATAGATTTATTATTATAGTAAGTCTGAGAAGATAATTAAATATTAACAATTAGTTAGAAAGTAGATTAGTTGCTTAGATATTAGATATTTGTTAGATGATGTGGACTACATCATTTAGCAGATGAAGCTCGCGGAGCGAGTTCAACGTAAGGTTTTAGTGAGATGCTGACGTGTGGGCATCTACCTTGCATATGTCACTAGCTAGTCAGAGTGATAGCTAGTTTGAGTGGTTGCTGGCAATCTGACAGCAACCGCACATGCAAGTAAATAAACAGTTTAAGAATCACCACAGTCAACACAAGTCCTTGTTGTTGAGCCGCTTACGCTATTGAGAGAACTGTTCAGTTCCACTCGTCACGCTCTTGCTTCTATGTGAAGCAAGACGCTTCCTCGCGCAAGGTGCTGTGTAACGTCCAGTTACACGTGGTATATTGGCGAGTGAGTCCTGAACATGCAGCCTAAAATGCAGTCAAGCACCTGCGTGTGCTTGATCTCCTACGCGCTCTACTCGCTGCACTAGCCGGCTTCGCTCTACTAGCTAGCGTTGTTCTATCAATCCTTCT
>JAADXH010000721.1:0-17759 GCA_023337595.1 Globisporangium camurandrum | reverse complement strand
CTGTCAATGATGCGCTGCTGCGGCGGTGGGTAGGAGGCAATCGCCAAGCAAATGCAGCACCCGAAGTTTGATGCACTTTCGAATTTGCAGCGTGCAGCAAACACAATATCACCAAGAGCAGCAGGAGCACCACCACCACCATTCAGTTCCCTGTCTACGCCGACGAATACATAGTCTAATGCACTACAGTAATCTCAGTTTTACCAATCATTTATCAATTGTGATTGAAAAATTAGCTTATATGTAGTGTTTTAAAAACTTAAAAAGTTATACTTATTCCAGCGTGTACCACTCCATTTCGAAATATGTGCTTGTTTATTGAAATGCTTGTCACATTTTGTATACATAAAGACATCTAGAGTACTATGGAGATATACTTCATTATGTATCTCTACATTGGCAGGTATTGCTTTATTCATAGAGCTTAATCCAGTAGTTGTGATCAATCGTATAAAGCGTATATATTGCATTTCCTTTTCCAAATGATGATTATGTAAAAGTGTAGCCTACAATGTCAGCAAATGTATTGCGAGTGAAATGCACGCCTAAATGTCTCGAAACTTGGTCAGAAAGTTGCGAACACCATAATTTAATGTATGTTTCAGAAAATACATCAAATGATGAAGTGCACCACACTTTAGTTAAAATCCAAGCGAATATCACCCACCGCCTCAGTTTATGCTCATCAGTCTGAAAATGGATATCCGCTTGCTTCGCATAAAAATATGATGCTGAGCGAGATTTAATTGAATTCTACATTGCACTTTCCGATCGCTAATATTTGCATATTCAGACAAGTAGGCGCATCGGCATAGTCATCTTTTATATGTAGAAATATGGCCCTGTTTATCATATTAGCTGAGTATGAGGTCTTACTTCGCTTTTTTGCCAACGCATGCTTGCATGGAAGTGTATTTGTTGATTGAAAGTGATTATCCAAGTAATCATTTTTAATAGCTCAATGGATTGTTCGGCTTTACGAGATAATAGGAAATTACGTGTCAGTTCTTACGTCTGTTTTAGCTATCAGTATGCTTAAGTTTACTTGCTCTACTGCACCGGTAGCGCAGTGTGGCATTATTTCAATTATCTATTTAAAAAAGAAAATGACGGATCGTCCGTTGAAACCGTCAGTTCTCGAGTCTGACTCTTTTAAATACACAAGGCAAATAGCTTCTATTTTGCACAATCTCATGCAAAACCATGATGGTTACATGAAGACACAACGGCTACACGAAGTATATCGGCTAGCATAGCGAACTGTCTTCTTGTTCGGCTGGATACAAGAATGTGATCAAAAAGGGTGATAATGTGACAAAATGTTAACAATACCGACTTGCAACTGGTGTGATCAGTGGATAGTCGACGCTAAAGAATGCCGCATATTGGAATTCCCATCAGGCGTTTGTGTCTCGCAGGCGCGCACGTCGAGCGGCTCGTAGGTTTCTTCTCTGGGACGACGCTGGAGGCAATCACCCCAACCAAAGCAAATGCGCACTCGAGGGTGGTGATGCACTTCCGAATTCACAGCGTGCAGTAAACAGCAGCACTAGCAGCACCAGGAGCACCACCACCACACCACTTACAATCCACAAACTCACATCACGATGATCTCGTTCAGCTTGCGCTCGATCGCACTCGTGCTCGTCGCGTCCGTGCTATGCACCTCTTCTACCATGGCGACAGCCACAGAGCAGCAGCACATGACACGCGAGCTCCGAGCGCAGACCGCAAAGTTCACGGCCGAGATGCTCCAGGCTGTGAACGTCGAGCGCCTGTCGCATGGCCTCGCACCGCTCTGTATGAACAAGAAGCTCCAAGCCGCGGCACAGCTGCACTCGGAGGACCAGGCGAAGAACAACTTCATGGACCACACGAGCTCCAACGGTAGGGACGCGGAACAGCGCGTGGTGGCGCAAGGTTTCAACTCGAATGGCGTCTCCGAGAACGTCGCCGCCGGCCAGACAGACGTTGCGGCCGTGATGACGTCGTGGATGGGCTCGAGCGGCCACCGTGGGAACATCTTCAGCAACTCCAAATTCTTCGGCATGGGCTACGCGTACAACGCTGCGGCCAAGTACAAGCACTACTGGACGCAAGTCTTTAGCAGCGGCAGCGGCGAGGTGTGCGACAGTGACGCCGCAGACACGTCGCAAGCACCAGCGACGGTAGCACCAGCGACGGAAGAACCAGCGACGGTAGCACCAGCGACGGAAGAACCAGCGACGGTAGCACCAGCGACGGAAGAACCAGCGACGGAAGTACCAGTGACGCAAGCTCCGCCAGTGTACACACCGGGTCCAACGTCGACGCAGCCGTCCGTGACGCCCGCACCGTCTGTCTCGCGCAAGCCACGTGGTAGCCGGGCTCCCAAGAAGACCGACTGCAAGCCGATCTACTAAAGTGACACTGTGGTCGCCAGTAGGAACAAGTGAGCGCTAGAATCAAAAGGAGCAAGTGCGAGAGTGTGTTTGTGTAAGTAGAGTCTGTCGCTGTCAGATCCTAGTACATGACTGTGGACCTATATGGCTGTAACATCCAATGCTAGCGTGCACAAGCAATTCAATATCGCCCATGTGTTGGTGTAACTGGGAGTGAAGGTCAGTAAAAAGAGATACATCCGAAGGAGGCCGAAGTGGGGTCTGTGTTGCCTACTCAGTTCAGTAAACGTCAGTCGGCAAGATGAGTTTGCTGGAGGAATCTGGCAGCAAACCGCAAGACTGGCGTCATGGCAACATTTCGTGACCGGCATCATGCCCAATGCCCAACCAGCTTTGTGGTGCACTGACCCACTATTCTCCACGAGCTTCTGGATGGTTGTAGTGTGCGCGATGGTCGTCGGAGTGCGTCGAGCCAGCAAGTGATGTGAGCACAGAAGCAGCGGAGCATGTCGCAGATCCGAGTTGCCGGCGCTGTTTTTTCGAACGAGCGTTGTACCGAGAGCGCGAATATGATGGTCGCGACGGCCGGGATAATGCCGATGCTCTCGACGAGCTGGAGGACGCACTTGATTTCGACGAAGTGCTACTAGATACAGACGAACAGCTACACAACCTCAGCAGTTTTCTTCCACGAGAACAGCGCTGCACGCGCCGCACCGTAGATGCGCTGCTGGTCGTCGCTCCATTCGCGTCCGTAGAGCACCATCGTTGGTTCGTTGACTTAACTTTATTTAGGGTTTAACCTCGATGGTTTTAACTCTTCAGACTCACGTTGGGTTTTGAGAGTACTCGGGGTCAGGTTTTACCGGCTCGATACTCTCTGACGGTAATCTAGTACCTTTATCAGCTTAAAATACCGATACTATACCGGAAGTCAAGCAAAAATCAATACGATCGTAATACCGGTACATACTACGTTGTACACGTTACTATAATAGACAGCACTGTCCAAATACATGCCAGTATGCACCTACAACACCTGCCAATCCCAATCCTCCTCTTTCCCTTGTGCTGCTTCGTCACCATTACATACATACAAACACATATACATCTCGCTCTCTCTCTCATTCACCCCTCGATCGACCTACTCCTCTCGATTTACATTGCACTCTACACCCGCTATCGGAGCCACACAACGATGACCGACACATTGTCCGACGTGCCGCGATACAGTGCTTCTTGCACGAGGTAGTTCGCAATCTGGAGCTTCCGGCGCTTCCGTGCAGCTTTGATCATCCCGCGGTCGCTCGTATATTGATGCGACCACTCAAAGATCGGCACGCGCGTGTCCGAATGGGCACCGCTGCGCCACGACTCTCGACCACCGAGTTCGCCGCTCATGACGTCGTGGACAAACGTCACGACTTCGTCGCTCGTAAACACGTCCCACAACCCGTCGGACGCCAGCACGACAAACTCGTCGGTCCTGTCGTCGCGCACGAGCGCCGCGACTTCCGGTTCGCCCGAGACAAACGGCCGCAAGTCGCGATCGCCCACTGCACGCGCGACTGCCAAGTTGCCGTTGATCCGGTACGCGCCGTACGGTTCGATCGGCTCGCCGTTTGCGTCGACGTACCCGTGCCACTCGACACGGCCACCGAGTGATTCGATCCGACTCTGTTCACGTGGGTCGTTCGGTTTGTGGTCGCGCGTGAGCTCAACGGCGTCGCCACTGCGACAGAGCACGGCGCGGCAGTCGCCGACGTTGAGCGTATACAGCACGTCGTCAAGCAGCAGCACGGCGACGGCCGTTGCGCCTTGATGGCGCCACTCGCTGCGCTTCGCAACGTCCGCATCAAGCTGCTCGAGCGCAGTCTTCAACAGCGTTAGGATCTCGCTGCGCTTGGCAGGCGGCGTCACGACCTGTAGCGCGCTTGGTAGTGCAGGCAGCAGTCGAGCGCTCGCGTCAGTACGTGCTGTGGGGTCGAGCAGCGACGCTGCTGCTGTCGCAGTGCGGGTTGCGCTCTCGGCATCGAACGTCGCGAGCGACGGCGCGAGGCGTGCAAACAAGTGCTGCCGCAAGTGCTCCGCGACGCCCGCGCCGCCGTGGCCATCAAACACAGCTGCAAACCGCTTGCAGCTCGATACGAACGACGCGTCCTCCATCGTCTCGCGGTCGCCGCGCACAGCAGCGCTACTGACGACGAACCGCTCGTTCCCAGTGCTCGTCTTGCGCTTCCGTAGCGCTTTGTGAGCAGGTGACGATGGTGAAGATGGCAGAGGTGGTTGCACATCAGAGGCAGCAGCAGCAGCTTCTGTAAGCGTTGCGTCGGCGGTGCTGCTGCTTGCGCTCAGAACAGCTGCAACGGCTGCGGCGGCGCCACAGCCTAGGAGGGCAGACGACCACGGCCAGCGCGCGTCGTTCGGCTTGCCGAGTTGCGCGAGCACCTCAGTTGCGGGAATATGCAGCACGCGCGACGATTGCATAGGAGGCGCCAGCGAATGTGATGAAGTCGATGGGTGTGACAGTGTTGCGTGTTGGTTCGTCGTGCGTTTTGGTGGTCCACTGTTGCTACGATGGAGCGTACTGGCGCTGGCTGAGCGCTCCCGTGATGGTCGCCATCGCTCACAGCGCGTTACCGCGAGTGCGTTCGTGCGCGCGCAGCCTCGGAGCGCTGTCGCCGTCGCGTGCGCGTGCATCGATCGATCGATCGTCGAGCACGTTGGGAGATCGCGCGGTGTCTCGATGGGAAAGAATGCAAATGGCATTTGCTGAAACTTCAATGTTATCGATATGAAATGTTTGCCAAATCTAGAAAATGTAGCTAAAGTATATTTTATATACATGCATTCAACCGCTCAAATACAAATGGCAGGTCAACCCTTTTGCTCGAGTGTTTTGGTTTCTAATTAGGATCTACAACAACTCGATCGGCTCTCTCGAATGCTAGCGCTGCAAAACGATAAACTGGAGGCGACAGATACCACCACCAAATCGCATATTCTACGCACGCACTCGCATTTGTATTCAACAACCAGCGCATCCCTGCCTATCACGCACACTAACTCTCTTTCGACTCCATAGGTTTCCATCGACTCGGGAGGCGTTCGCGCGCGGGGCGAGCTTTGCACCAGACAAACAACATGATCAACGCGACGTACAACAATAGAAACAGCGCAACGATGTGCTGAACGCTCCACACACTCGGTCCACCGTCGCTCGAGTACATCCGATGCGTTTTTGCGTCGGCCAAAATCAACTTCCGTGCTTCTATAGAAAATTCGATCGCCAAGTCCTCGATCGCTGCAAAGATCGTTGCGTCGATCGGTGTGATCGACGCAGCTGGGCGGCCATCGGTCAGTGACTGCGTCCCGATATAGTAGCAACACTCTTTATGCGCAAACACGGCCTGGAAGATGCGATAGTCGGTCGGATCGCCATCGAGTGCAAACTCCTGGATGTGTGTCATGATCCGCGGTTGGTCCAGCGATCCGTCTAATTTAATACTATTCCGATGGAAAAACACCAAGTCGCCCTGGACGTCGTGTTGGATCATCGCTAAGCCACAAAAGATCCCTTTCTCAGTCGTCAAGTCCAACCCACCAACTGCAGGTGGGAACTGGATGTAATGGAACGGCTGGCTCGCATTCAACCACGCCAATCGAAATAAATCCTTGTCGCCCCAGATTAAGTGCAGCGATTCCATCAACCGCGGTTCGTGCGTCGAGTAATACATGAGTTTATCGAGCGCTCGTTTGCTCTTCAGTCGATTGATCAGCACTTGGCCGCTCTCTTGTTCAAACATATCGACGAAATCGACACCAGTCAATTGCCACAACAGTGACGTGTTTGTCAATTGGAACAACGAGTTCGACGGTTGCCAATAGTCCGGCCAAAAGATCGCACCCGTCCGCAAGAACTCGGGTTCGTCAAACAAGTACGTCGGGTCTTTTGCTGGTAAATTGTCGGCATCCAACAACAACACGTTGTCAAAGTTGCTATAGTAGACCGCATACGGCTTGACGTGGAACCCCTGGGCGCGTAAATCAAAGATCGGACGCATCCGGACGTTGAAATCCGATAGGAGATGATGGATGATCGGGTTGTCGATCGACATTTCATCCGGGCGGTACCAGAGCTCGACTGGCAACTCACAGCCTTGCACTCGAAGCATCCGGATCGTCGCATACGCCGACGGGAGTACTTTGTCGTACACGATCATCAACACACCGTTCGTCGGATTGCGCTTTGGAGCACCAATCGATGGCAATGCGAGCGACGGTGCGACGGGCGTGTGTTCGTACGCAACCGAGAGCAACCCAAACTCGGAAAATGCACGCGCCATGTCGCAAGTGTACGCACCCGTTGGGATCGAATCGCATTCGCTGATCATTAATTTAAACAGATCGCCCGACGTCCGATTCCGGACGATACAGTAGCCCGCCATTTGCGTCGCAATGTCGTCCGTGCAACCTAGAAAGTCTTTTTCTGGCTCGAGTGTCGGTCCATCGATCGCAGCTGCAAGCAACGCATCGGTGGCGTCGGTCTCGGACTCGGAATCTTTCGCTTCCGGCGCGACTTTGCACGTGTGCGTACGTTTCCAGCCGACGCACTCGAACGTGTGGTTCGTCCAGACCGCAAGGACCGGCGTGGGTGCCATGTGGACATTCCCAAAGTCTTTCGATTCCGTCACGAGCGCGTTGATGAGTACCGGTCGATCGGGGCCATTGCCAGCAGACGACCACTTGCCGCTTGCGCGCAACGCGACGTACACTGCCGCAGCGACGAGTGCGAGCCATTTCTTGTGTTTGACGCGCGTCTGGAGAAACAGAAAGCACGAGTAGAGCCATACAAACACGCGCTGCAGCAACATTGCTTTCGAATGGATGATGCCGATGTGGGATGGGCGTCAAACGCTGGCGTACAACATACCGCAATGCAAGGGAGAAGAATGCAAACGAGACGAGTGTGAGCACGATCCACGAACGGCGTACACCATCACGCAAGAGAGTAGCAAGAGCAAGAGCAAGAGCGAAAGCAGCACGGATGCAGTGAGCAAACCTGGTGGTAGTGTTATGTGCGTGCGTCGATGTCGCAGTCGAGAGCGGTGGTCGATCTGATAAGACCGATGTGGGGAAACGCAGGAGAGCCGACCTCAAGCGTTGAGTCGAGATGAGCAGCAGCAGCTGAGTGCACGTGTATGTACACACGTGGACCTGTACGCGCGATGGATCGTTTGAGATGACGGCAGCGGTGCTCAGCGATCAGAGCTGCTCGCTCCACGTAACGCTCTGTTCGGTTAACTGAGCGCTCACAAACACCAAAATATTCACGAAAAGTAGAAAAAGCGATTCCTATATATAATGAAACTAATTCTTCGCTTGTCAAAAAGCCCTAATAAATTTGATTAAATGGCGCCATACATCCTCTAAGTACACATCGGTGAAGTACAGGACTGACTAATTTTCATTCCCAGCATAGATAGATGAACGTTCCCGCTGCGAGTTTGTTTGCAACCTTCGTGCAATTTATTATACCCTCACGAACCCTCACGTATATGCTCACATTTGGTCGTTTCGGGCGGAGGTACCAGTACCAAATATAGCACTGCAAAATACAATACTACACAAGCATTAGGGTAACAGTATACAACCTTTTCTCAGAGGTCCAAGACGTGGTACTACACCAAAACAACATCAGAATATAGTGTTAAGCAAGAATAGCAAGTAATCATAATATACTGACTGGTTGTACTGGTTCATATATTTCGTTTCACAGCATTACGAAGTGATATATCAGTGTAGTATCATTATAATTAGAATACCCTCAACTACAGAGCGTTTATGTACCACTTACGATATACGCACAGCACAGTTATTGGGCTCACATCGACATGAATCATCATATCTCTTTGTTAAGTAACACAAGTCGACGAAGAAATTTGCAGCGATAAACACTCAATTAAATACATAAAGTTTTGTGTCGTGTTGTACGCACGATTAAACCTCTTATTTGCAACATTTGCAATATTTTGTGATGGCTGTAGTAGATTAGTACTGCACATAAATGTGCGTATATTTGAAATGCAAAACTATACGATCGAGTCCATATATGGGCAAATCGAGGTGTATAATGCGGTAATACGCTTTGTGGGATCCGTTAGTTGCAATATCACAGTGCTTCAACGATAAAATATAGCGAGTATAGCGAAATTCATGCAAACCATTTAGCAAGTAAGTTTAATATACTTAGTGCTTCTTAATTATGATTTGTCGGTATATCACTCCATTCAAAACCAAACAATCGCCTGCAAATATGTGCTACCTAAATGACCTAACATATAGCTATATACTCTAATAAAACGTAGTGGCATTGGTATAGTGCGAAAAAGTGTAGATTCAATATATTTTATAAATATAGGTTTGTCATACAATGTTAAAAGTGTATTAGAGAACTTTACAAAAAACACAATAACTATATGAGCGCGCTATTACCCAATGATGTCAATTCTTCTTAATATAAATTTTCGTGACATACATTCATAATTTGTGATTAAGATGATAATAAGAGTATTTTGCGATTCTCTTTGCGATACGTGTATATATGGGTCTGTGCAGCATAAAGTTTCGAAAATAGATTTAATGCGGTGTAATAAATGAAAATGGTATCACTATTACTACTTCCTTCACGTACAATCAAATTGGCCAATAGTTATCTTCAAAAACTCTTGCAAATCCAATTTTATCTCTAGAAACAGGTTGCAAACTGATAAGGCTGATTCTCTCTGGAATTTGCGTTCATGCTCGATGTTTACGTTTTTGATCGCTGTGATAGACGTATAGTGCTGAAGATCACTGTATTTCTAAATATGTTACATGTATATAAACTGTGATATGAATACTCACGTAGTTCCACGCTATATTCCCTTGCATATATATTGTTGTTGATAGACGAATACAACGAGCATTACACCGTCATATATATATTTAATTTCGTGTTGTCAAAAACAGATAACGTACACACAGTATGAAACCTACGCCCAATGAAATATGGCGCTTAGTTTGGCATGACACAAGTCCCATTTAGCTATCTGATAATCGGCATTGTTTGTGACAACATGAAATATATCTGGACAGCATGAGAACTACATTGAATACGATATCCCATAATTGGAGATGCTAGCTGCGTACTTGGCATAACTACAATGCTGCGTTTAGAAAACACAAGTGACGAAGTTCAATTTATTAACTCTCTATGTGTCGTAGCGTAGAGAACGGTTCAATCATATTCATTGCACGTAACGAAACTACTCCACTAACACTGTATGTATTTATTGCAGTAAACACATTTGTTGGCTTAAATATGTAGGAAAATATGAAAGGAGGGTGGTAAATGCATGTTTGAGGTACTTGTGTTTACAAAAATACACATGTATATTACTACAAACATCGATGTACTGTGGTGCGAAGTATTATATTTTCACTAACAATTCATTTACCAACGCCCATCGAGAGTGTCAGTACATGTGGCGCTCGCTCATGAGCAACTTGCTGTATAAAGTGCATCGTTAACAGATGTATATCGGAAAGTGTATTTACAAGGGTAATGTTCTTGACATTAGCGTTTGTTGTTCAAAATCAATATTATTGGAAATGCATGAGACAAACAAAACAACAGCTAGGATTGCCACTTCTATATTGCTGCGACATATGTAAGTGTCAATCCTAGCTGTATTTGTGTAACTAAACAAGCATTTGTCTAGTTTGGCGTTGGTGCTGTTATAGTTAATGTCATTTCTTGAATAGATAACATATATATATATATACATACGTAACCACCTCAAATGTATCAATTAGAGACAGCGAGGCTAACCAATTAGAATGCTATATGTATCTGTTACATACAAAAAGTAGCCGTACAGTGGTTTATCTTGGAATCGTTTAATGGGTTTAGTAAAATTCAATAGCAATTTGTGGCGGAAGAAAATGTGTCTAGTGATATCGATGTATTGTGTACAGATATCTAGTGTTTTCTACACAGCGCCAAACTTACATAAATTGGCTAGGTTTACAGTCTATTAGTTTGTTATAGACATTACCACAAACCTTCATTATTTTGCGTGCATGAAAATGATAGAGCGGCTATCATCCGATTTCGAACTTGCTGACTGCAAGAAATGGGTGCTAAAACCTTAGTTGTAGAAATGAGGTATGGAAATGAAGCATTCAAATTTTTGCAGAACAACACGTTACTGTTTGCTTACTAATACGTTAAATTTCATGAATAGTTTTTGGCAATCCTATATAATCAATCTCTATGCTCTCCTTGACACGACACACCTATATTTTACAAATTTATTAAAACCAACTGATCGACGTAGAAACACATATCAGATACTTATTTCAACTGTTCTTCAAGAAATTCTATAGTCAATTCGAGGCGACACTATACGAGATGAATACCAATATGGAGTTATATTGTGTGAATAATTGTTGTCCACTTTTCAATACCTGACAATTCCAACTGTCAATCCATCAGTGTTGATGTATAACTACAGTAATTTCATTTTTATAAATGAAGTCGAGAAAATACGTTAAAACAACAAAAGTCAATTTTGATTCTAAAATTTCGATTTGATTAAAATAAAATTAGCTATACACGCATATACTACCAATACATTTTGAACGAGCGTGCTGCATCAAGCTTTTGGCTGCTTGATATGCAAGCAAGCTCATATAAATGGTATGCGCTGGCAGTTTGTCCCCCATTTTTGTTTGAATAATTTACTCTGTATGCGGATAAATAATGAAGTTGAGTGTGTTCAGTTTGTAGTCGATATCAGATATTTTCCGTTGAGGGTTCAAAAATGATCAGATAAAGACACAAGTGAAATTACTAAATATTTGCTCTGTCAATATCACTAATTAGTTTCGAACGAAATAGCAGTGTGATCACCAATAATCCAAAAGTGATTTACAAAGTCATGTTCGTTTTAGAATGAGCGACGAGTTATCCAACTTATGCGCGCAAATTTCGGGCTTTGAATTGCTTTGATAATTAAAAGGCACTATATGAGATATTACGCCACACAATAGCATTACGCAATAGGTTTCAAGACAGGCTAGTAGTGGTATACACGCGTTCGAATAAAATACTGGGATGTTAGTGTTTAATGTAATATCAAATGCATAATTGCAAATTACCGCGAAAAAGTTCCGGCTGACGAATACGACATATTGAATTGACATTATAGTCATTTATAGACAAAATAAATTTTATACTACTTTATTCCTTTGAACAATCGACCATTCATGAATAACGACATTGCGTTTGGTCAAATGCAGCTTGCTAGACGAATAATGATATAAAATGACCGCATCGTGATAACCAATCGTGCACTATGTATGCGCAGTTTTCGCTGCAAAAACGATGAAAAAGTCAATTCAAAAAGTCATTTTTAATGTCAGAATGGAAAATTCGGCGAGGATCCATATTTGACCGAAACCTAACGAAAGTAGTATGAATGCCAAGTGTGGTCTTTCAAACTTCTTTTGGTAATCATATGAAACGTTAAAACGAGCAATCGATCACATCACGATTTGTGTTTGATAGTAAGGATCTTAATGCTATGTTATCAGCTCGCCCAATAGAAGTAATGGATGGATATTATACGAGCAGAATTGACAAATACTATTGAAACCACTGGATATCATTAGCTCGTTGATTTTGACGTTGGAAAACTATACCTAATAGTTGATTGTCAAGTGGAACATAGTGGCACATCATAAATTTATCCTACAAACGATTATCATAATAAAGTATTTGTTGAACGCAACTGCAAACAATATGTACCGACGGAGAGAAAAGGTTGTTCGTATTCATAATATGATTATGTACGACTGTTGAAGTTATATATTCTATACCTTCCACAACACTACATAAATGACTTTTCTGAAAATGCAAATGAATGTATCAAAACGGGGAGTATAAAATCGTGCCAAAGTGTATATACACCTTGAGCTATCTCAAATGTTGTTCGCTGTTGCATTGCTTTGGACGTTATACTTTGTGAGTAGGGGCACCGTTTTTGTAAGCTGTCTGCTTGAAGCGTGTTTACAGCAACCATCTGCGTAGGAGTTGCTAACGCTGGCGAAAGTCATGTCATATTTTAGCACCTACATATGCATTGCAGATCAGTTTGAAATCTCTTCACTAACGCATAATATTTTGTAGAAGTGCATAGGTATTTCATGCAACGTAACGAAATAGTATTTCAGCATTGTGATATTTGCTACGAATTTGCAAACTCTGACGAGTTGGTGTTGCTGAACATGGAATTGTCGCGCTTGCTTCTTTTGCACATTTGCTGACAACTGCACGGTACGTCACACTGATAAATGAATTATACTACGTATGTAAGATGTGTAGTTTTAATACGACAAAGCCCCACTTGGTGTGCTTATCATGTCGTAATTGGATATGGCTGATTCGGAAAGCTGCTTTCGCTGCTTGGGGTAAATGTATTGAATTCCTATACCTTTGTATTTGCAACGTTGACACAGCAGGAATGTAGTTCTGGATTATAACGCTGAGACATCCATTTATGGTAAAATTCCAATATAAAGCCACCACATAATCTTGCAGTTGTTTGCGCGTGAGCTCACAACATCATTTACTTCTACCAGCGCACCATGTCCTCCCTAATTTATTTAGATGTATTTCCATAAAAGGCATGTTGTTTTGTATTGTGTGATTAATTTTAGTATATTTGTAAGCAACATACATGCATGTATTTAGATTGATAGCTAGAGAGACAATTTCCTCTATGATAGAGAGAGTGAGTGTATGCTTGTGTGTGTGTGTGTGAGAGAGAGAGTTTTTGTTTCGTGTGTAGATTGCTCTTGTATTTTAAAACGAACAACTACGTATTTTTCGCTGTCCAATAGTACCTGCAATTTAAATATATATTTTGCCTGCGCAGCGTGGTTCTCCATATGTATATGCGATTCATTTTCATGTATAGTGAATTTGTTTTCATTATATGGTCAAATTTTCGTGTTTAGTGCACAACACAGTATATAGATATATAACATTTATATGTTTCTCGCTATGATACAGAGAGAGAAAAGGAAGTTGTTTGTGTCGGGTGTAGATTTTTCGGCTTTAAAACCCAAAACATTTATATCCACCGAATACAACGGGCAATGGCAACTTCAATTTCGGTGTATTTCTATCATTTCGATCACTTGCTTGCTCGCACTCGCCACTTCTCCTTACTCTCACATCGTCGTTGCCACCGCACGTGCGTCCGTTCATTCGTGTACGTCGTCTCTAAACACTAGACATGCTGACACACACGAGCGAGTGACAAGAGTGTACGACGCGTGCAGCTGCTCGAGAGCAAAATGGCCAAGCTGACGGATCGACACCGCGACCGATGGTCGCCACTATCTTCTATCTGTCCTCACTCTCTCCCTCTCTCCTCCTCCACCACTGCTCTACTTGTGTCGAGTTGAGCGTGAGGACGCTGGAACGATCGTCGAAATCGTCGTCGTTGCCTGGGTCTCTAATGCCTACTGAGTCGTCGTCGTCTGTTGTCTACAGCACACACACACACACGCGTATACATGTCTGTGCGCTTTGGTATCGCCGCTCACCTTCAGCTAGTGCACAAACTGTGCAACTTCTTCCACGACCTTGTCGTCCGTCGCAGTCTCTCCTCTCGCATTGTCACTACGGCTATCAAAGTAGATCTTCTGCGGCGGTGCAAAGCCATTAAAGTCCGACCCGGCAGCGCACGTATACGCGCCCATGCTCGGGAAGCAGATCCACTGCCCGACTTCCAGCAGTGGCATCTGCACGCTCTTCATGATACAGTCCATGCCGTCGCACGTAGGGCCCCAGAGACTCGCAGCGTGCAAGTGCGCGTCGGCGTCGTCCATTGCAATCGCGTCGGTCACGACGACCGGTTGGATCGTCGGGTGGTCGTACACGAGGCAGTTGAATGAGCCGTAGAGGCCGTCGTTCACAAAGTACATGTAGTTTGGCACGTCCCCGACCGGCGATGCTGCCAAATCATTCGGACCAGCGCCTGGGACGTCAAACGTCGGTGCAACCTTGCGGCCAATGACGTTCACGGCGAGCGTGTGCGTCGATGCAGCAAAGAACCGCCCTGGCTCCGAGATGATCCGAACGCCACTGGACGCTGGAAAGTGCTCACCGAGCGACGCATTGAGTTCCATTGCACACTCTTCAAAGCTAATTGGACCACCGTTCGTCCCTGGGAAGCCGCCACCGATGTCAAGCAACTCAAAATCAAACCCGAGCGATGCGCCAATGTCGAATGCTTTGCGGGCCCGCAGCACAGCGTCCGAGTACGCGCTGACGCTGAAACAGCCACTGCCGACGTGAAAGCTGACGCCGACGACGTCCAGATCCAAGTCTTTTGCATGCTGCAAGATCGCAGGGACGTCGTGGACCATCGCACCAAATTTCGTCCCAAGGCGACAGATCGCTTTCGTATCATCGACGTACAACCGCAACACGAGCTTAGCAGTCGGATGGATCGCTTGGATCTTCGTGAGTTCGTCCGTCGAGTCGAACGTCATCAAATCGACGCCATGCGCCGTTGCGAACGCAATGTGCGACGGCTGCTTGCACGGGTTTGCGTAGATCACGTCGTCAGGTGACACGTTGTGGCGCAACACAGCGCTGATCTCAGCGTGGCTCGCACAGTCAAACCCAGCACCCAAGCGCGCGAGCGCTTCGAGCAAGTGCGCATCGGGGTTGCACTTGACCGCATAGAACGGTCGCACGTGCGGCAAGTGCTCGTGCCAGAGCTTGAAGCGCGCTTCGACGGCGCTCGTGTCGACGACGTAGAACGCGTTCTGTTCCCCCGCGTCGATCTGCTGCTGGAGCTGCGCAAAGATCCCCGTGCTGAGCTGAAGCTGCTCCAACTGCTGCGCGTGTGCGGGCGACTGCGACGACAGCGTCGCGTGGCTCACTGCGTTCGTCGAGAGGATCGTGCAGCGCTCGATCGCAGTCGATGCGCACCGCTCGTGGCCGAATCTACTGGCTAAGCGAGGCGATGGCCGCGCGACGTTCTTGAACAGCGCGAGGTTGCGCGCGCGCGACGTCCCGCGGAATAAGAAACTCATGGTCGTGGTCGTGCGGCGACGACGAGTTCAGTTGAGTGGCACGTGGCTGTGAAGAACGCGACAACGACAGGGATGGGAGAAACAGCAGCAGACACAAGCACACAAACACGCGCGCAAGCGATGTAGAGCAAGTGATGGTGAGCGACCGATCGATCCGATTGTGGAGGGCGGCCACACGCGCCATGCTGCACAACGCAACACGTAGAAGCATGCAAAAAGAAGAACGCACCTCGTGAGAGCAAAGAGGCGCCGGTTTTGCCGTGACTGGTCGTCGACGGTTGGTGTGGGAGCGAGCGCAAGCGGCGCGCAAAGAAGGAAGCGCAGGTGGCGACAGAAGAGCAGATGCAGCGACAGTCGACCGAGCAGGGAGTCGCGCGGGGCGACGCTGGCTGCTGGCTACTGGCGGGCGAGGCTTCTTGTCCACGAGGTTTCCGATTGAAAAATGATGGCGTACGTTGAGCGAGCGAGGCGGCAGTGGCAGCTCGCGGTTGTTGGCCGGTTCGCAAAGTGGACGAGAGGGGGGATTGGAGTGGGAGGCAGGCGGTGGTGGTGGTGGTGGCGACGGACGGACGGCAGCAACCAACGCGCTCTAACGACTCGAACGAGTGCGAAGCTCGCTTTGCAACAGCTCCAAAAACCAAAACCAAAACGTGGCACAGGAGTGTGTGATCGATCATGGGCGTGAAAAAAGAGGGCGAAAGAAACGGGGCTGTGCGACGCTGCGCTCAAAGGCAGCGTCGAGCAATCGACAACAACAAACAACGCGGTTACTTTGCTGCTGCTGCTGTAGCGGTCTCTATTCATGCAAGTCGGTCGGCCTTGCTTGGCTCGGGCCGCCCTCATCCTCCCTCCTTGGACACGCACAAGGGCACAAGCTCGCGATCTCGAGTCGAGCTTGAACTGCCGCACTGAATGACTGGTCGAGAGCGATTTTCGGCTGATTGAGTTCACGTTCGAACTCGATCGAGGTGTCGGTTTTGCTCCTTTCCTCTGTTGTGTAATATGCCTGCGACGTCGCCGTCGCTGCTCGACACAATTGGACTGCATCGCTATTGTGCGATTCCTGTGGAATAGCATTGCCAAAAGATCCGCGCAATTCGACTTCAGCTTTCGTGGCTGTTCTGCCCACACATCCGACTTGGTGTGTAAAACGTGTAAAACGTGTAAAACTCACGGCTAGTATTGCTATTATCCGGAAAACAAAAGTAGCTCAGAAATAGCGTTTTGAGTCACCGTATTTTGCTTTCCAGAGTATCGCAAACGATTACGAGTGTTGCAAAACAGTCGTTTACGCCACTTGCTACAATCGAATCGAGTTTGGCGCGAGGAGATCCTAGTCCATACGTTCGGTATGGTATTTTGCTTTGCTTTAACGGATACTCAAGCTCAAAACAGGTAGATGATCATTTGACACACAAGCAAATAAGTATGATTTATGCGAAATGGCAAACGCATTACGTTTTCGACAACAACATATTCAATCTTCGCAAGCCGGCCTAAAATTAATCCAGCACATGCAGAAAATTGCTTTACTGAAACGTCGTAAAAGCACAGCGAGCAAGCAGAGCGCAGGAAGACTCGTCGTTCTTTTGCTTGAAGTTTGCGTGTACTTATGGTAGGTATCCCTATCACAAGGCTGCTGCGTCATATGAAGCAAGCGCATGCACTAGAAAATTCCACATCCTAGTCGTCTAGGTGATCTCGACGCCTACGTGCCTGGATTGTGCACTGGACAGCCTTGGCACTTGCACGCTTCGCCGCACGTGCACTCGCCGCCCCACGTCATCGCACACCCAGGGACAGCCCAACCGATTGCGAGTGCTGCCGTATGTGCGACCGTTGCTCGGTACTGTTCGCAGCCGTTATGTGGACACACGTCGATATCACATACGTGACTTGTACTGGTTCCGTTGGCATCGGCACTGTTGTTAGCAGATATTGTGCTCGTGTCACTGTCGCCATCGTCCATCAGCAGCGCCTGCAGCGACAGTTGCGAGCCACTCGGCCGATGTGGTCGAGCGAGCACCGCAGCAAGCGACTCGCTCACATCGGCCATTACGAGTCCGTTTACTTGCGCTACACACAGCAGTGTCGACGCGTCCTCGAGCATCGCGACAACAAGCACTTCAGCTGCTTCGACATTTACGACAACACGCTCGACGCCTTCGACGTTGCGCAGCACTGTTTCAAGGCACGTCGCAGTCGCGACAGTCGCGAGCG
>JAADXH010000720.1:0-17762 GCA_023337595.1 Globisporangium camurandrum | reverse complement strand
ATTTTAGTGCTGCGAGCAATGCTGTCATGCTCATCTGCATCGTGCAAATAACATATCTAAACAGCATAGCCAAATTCAAAGTGGTTGCAAAGTTATGGAGCAAAACGTTGGTGGCCGTATATTTATGGCCAGGGGTGTATTATAGAAGAGCAGCTGTGAAATACACATACATATGTTTATTGAGTTTTACCATCACCAACATGAATCCAACATTTCACATCTAAGTCGAGTGAGTAGTTTACGTCTCAGTAAATGCATGCTGGGAAAAATGCTAGCACAGAAATGAACTCACTCTTTAGGTCGTGTTTTGTATCTTGTTAAAACGGCATCAACTTTTACCTGAAATATCGCGATTTCGTACTGGGTTGAATCGCATTTGGTCGATAGATTGCATATTGTGTGGTGTGCACAGTCATTTCATTCGACACACTTCACATAGTAATTGCGCGCGTGCCAAGCCTCAAATGTCAACTTTATGTTATTACACATCAAAGCATACATGCTTCCATAAACAGAGTCATATTCTCTTAAGAAGAAGAAATGTCTCATGAAAACGTGTTCCACGTTACTTAAACACACATTTCAACTTGAATATTCGACATATATCAAATTGTTATATTGTAATCACTCTTCGACACCTTACACAAACAATCACGAGAGTGTTAACTCATATGAGCCGAAGTAGCTCGTGCCCCTGCCTGCGCTCAGTACCTTGGGCGTATGCGTCGCCAACAGCGAGACGGCGCAAACATTTATACTCCACTCGAGCAACTGAGCGTAATGAAAAAGATACCATTGACAATTGCTAACCTTTAGCAAGCATAGCATTATAACTTAAGATAAATACCCTCCGAGTTTGAATCATCGCTTCAACAGCTGTGTAAGCTACGTCTCGATGTGCTCCGTGACAAGCTCGTTTAACCGGGACTTGTTTGTACAAACATGAAATATGCAATTATGTAGCTGTTAGTGCACTTGCTGCAACATCACGACCGCAAGAGCCATAGACGTCCATCCCGTCCTGATTGGATTTCAAACGCAATAAACCGCTAAAACCATTGATGACAGCCATACAAACCATAGACGTCTGTATGTTTAACTGTTCTTTATGCTTATTTTAGTACACACCACACAAACGTTGCATTTTCAAGCGGCGCGATGGTGTGTAGCGAATGCACACAAGTGGTCAGCTACGCGACTGGCGACGCTGCTCGACACGAGAGCATGTCAGCCCAGACATTCTCCGCTTCTCGTCGTTGTTTCTCAGCACTAGATCTTTTCTTCCTGATATCGCGAGATGCTTGTGTCGCGCGTTCTAGGGTGAAACATGTAGACAACATCACGATGGCAAGTTGAAATCCGTCAGCCTATCGGTCGCATGAGCATATACATATGACTGTTACAGCTCTTGACGATAGAAAATGCTTCCTATTTAACTGTCGCCCATCGTCTTGCTATATTAAAATCCGTCCAGAGATAATGAAAGCGGCTCGTGTCACTGATCGTATTTTGGAAGGTCGATGAAATCGTCATGAACTTGTGTGAGTATCCATCTCCAAAACGCGTTTATCGCGTTACTGAAAAGGCACATTTCCTTACTGTCCTGCAGTTGTGCCAACGGTACCAAATAATGTTCGTATGTGACACGCCAGCGCGTTCAGCTTCTTTCTTGATTCTGCACGATTTGCTACCACACCAAGGTTTGCTTCAACAGGTGCTATGATATCGGTGAAGCGTGGTTTCTCTTTCGCATTCAGTTCATTGCGCCAACAAGCCGCAGGAGATTATCTTCTGTACGCAGCAGCTCGATAGTTGACAAAGCGTCGATTCTCCTCGATCCGTGCTCCACACCTCTCACCGACAATACCTTGCCGCACCACACCGCGCGCTTCTGGAATAGCGTGCACTTTGACGGGTGAAGACCCAACCGAAATCTCCACGTCGTTCGAACAACTTTGTCAACGTGTCGAGTAGATCTTGGGAGGAACGCATTACCAAGTATATCGTCGAGCTATGCGAGTAGTCCTTGATGCAACACGTCGACACGCATCGTATCCACTGCCCCTTGACTGAATACCACCACGTCCGCCGCTCCCATAGGAATACGAGTGGGCGTGAGCGTGCTGTCATACGTCATGAACGTAAACATCTCATGCAGCTGGAGTGTCGTGGCAACTGCCAAAAGCCCCTTAAACCAGTCACAGGAAAAGCGACGCCCTTCAGATTCATCATGCTCATTTCGAGATGAGGCATGGCAAATGACATAGTTTCGCTTATGCATACACAGCATGCGTATCGATTGTTACACTGTACTGCTCTGACTCTTTATTGGCAACCACACGTGGAGGAGACGCACAACGGCTTTTTACGATAGCAACAACCAACCCAGCTCTGAGGAGCTCGTATATATCCGTATCAGGATATTCACGCTTTAATGGCGGGTAACGTCGATTCCTGCAGCGCACAGGCACTGTGTTTGGACATATACGCACATGCATCGGCGACAACTTGATTGGCAGGTCGTGCCCAAACTACAAACGGAACACATCACTGTTCTGCAGGAACAAATCTCGGAGTTGAACGACGAGGTAATCATCGATTCCAGAGTGCTGTGCATCGTTCGCTTTGCTATACGACATAGCAAGCACAGCGCCAGGATCGTGCTGCGCGAGCTCGGGCGTTGTGAAGCGCAGCTCTTCCGCAACTTCGTCGCCACCAAAGCCTTGCCGGTTCTGTAGTAGGTAAACACGAGCAAAACTAGACGACTCGATTGTGTCGTCGGCTGCGATCTTGTACTCATCCTGACAGTTTGCAGCGTAAGCAAGCAATGTTTCTGGCGAATGCCCAGGTCCCTTCATAGCAACACTGCAGGGTGTAAAGGCGATCATTTCGTGTTCTTCGTGAACCCAGTAGTTGATACGTCGTAATACAAGTGGTTCGGACGACGATGTACACTCGACTTGGTCAAAGCACACAATGCGATGCACAAAGACCTTGGAGCCACCAAAAGTTGCAAGCCCATGCACGATTGGACTGTCAGTGGTCTTCACGGACATGCCGCCGTCTTCGAGCAGCCGCAGTGAGCCTTGCGACAAGAGACACGTGTCCGCACCCGCTTCAAACAACACCGCATGCACTAAGTGAAATCTCCCGTGCAACGTCGCGTTATACCGGGCCGCGGGTCGTACACTGTTGCTGAGCGGCGCACCGAGAAGCGTTCGACGCCGACGTAGTTACGTTGATGAAACTCGAATAATGCGATGCGCGCTGTTTCGTCTTCTACGACCACAATTACTTTGCTGCTTTGTCTGGCGCCACACACGGACAGCCGCGCACACAATGATCACCCAATTGGCACTTCAAGCATTTCGCCTCTGGGCGGCTGGCGTCACAGCGGCCTGGTCATCACGCTCACCAGTTCCCTGATGTTGATTGTCTAGCAACATTTACTCCGCCTGCTTGCGATGAACTGGCTCCCCAACTATCTAGGTTTTCGTCATGACCATGAGCCACATATAAAATGCGACGACGTCTTTTCCTTGTTGCGATGGCGCTCGTGATTCAAATACGATACAGAGAATTCCCTTGAGCGCTTGAATAGCCCGCTCATCCGTCATGTTCTTGACCAAGCGCTTCGACTCGGCTTCCACAAGATTTTTTAAATTTATGCGCTCGAGGACCGCAAGTAGATAGCGACGTCGCTATTCAACTTTGACGCAACAACGCGAATTAATGCAGCGAGGTTACGAAATATTTCCTCCCGTGCTTCCGCACAATACGCGATCTGTTTGAGCTCAGTAATGTGTTCGGGACTTCTCCGTGTCAAAGCAGGCTTACAACCGACGGACAAAGTCGTCGACGCTTGCACTGACCCGCATCACAAATGGGTGATTGACACGTGTCTAGTGCGCTTCAGATTAGCGTATGTATGCCTCATAGCCGCTTGAACGTGCGACGAGCTGTCATTGTAATCCCCAAGTATCGCGGCGGGGCAGAAAGCGCCGGTGTGTTGATCACAGCCGCAGAGTCGCCATCAGCCGAGGTAACTTCCATCTTGGCGTCGTCGAGGAACCCTCGCATGTCGACTTCGTCTGTCGCCAAGCCAAACGGACCCGTCATGGAGCGTCCCGTGCTGCGTCGTGACAGCGCTTGCGGGGTCTCAATGCTGCGGAATTGTCGTCGGCGCTCGACTTGTACTGCCGTTTTCTGACTCATACATAGTGAAATGGCAATTGAAATGAATTAAGTGTGGCTCGGTCGCTCCAACCTGCTGACATGCACCCTGCAACCGTGTCGAAGCACGGTCGCCACTGGCAACACGCTCCACGTGGCATCACTGCTTCGTGCATCGACAGCGTCGACTTCATCGACTGCTGGTACATTCGCACTGACAATGGCACACTAGCACTTCGTACATCGACCCCGGATACATTAACTCTGATAGTGGGTCAGCACAGATGCACACACTCGTATTTCAATGAACTCGTAGTATTTTCTATATCGATATATGTGCGATACTGCGATGTGTGCACCGTATGTATATTTATACGGTATGTATTTCAAGTTCGAGTTGCAATAGAGCGCAGTATGTACATGGAACTGATTATTTAACCGACGATTACGTCTTGATACATGTAAAATCATGTTTGATTCATTGACTCCAATAATTTCCTGTTGCCGAGAAAAGGCGAGTGTGCGCGATGAGAGTGCAAGCAGCAGCGTCTTGTTTCTCTTGCGTGGACACAGCAGTTGTGCGGCAGAGCGGCGATGCTCACGCAGCGCATGCACGATAATGCATGTTTTATGTCCGAATGGTACCTGGGAGTCAACATGCATAAGGAAAATCAAGCTCATGATGCAGCTTGTGCAGATTGAAGTGATCATCACTGCATTTGTCGGTTTTAATGTAGCCATTTTGAGTCTAAACTTGATCAAAGTATGTCTGAAGCATATCTTATTCAAACGGCTTTTCGCAAAACTCAAAAAGGCAACATTGCTCGATTTACTTGTCCGCACTCGCGCGCACTCGTTCATTTCCGCATTTGCGCACAGACATACGTCCGATGGACTAATACCTGCGCCAACTGCATCCGTGAAAGACAACTGCAGAAGCAGACTGCCGCTTGCATTCCGCACGCACGTAGCACCATCTGCATCTGCAATATCATTAACCGGCTGACATCAGGTGTGCGTGCATGTGGCACGAAGGACAAATGCAACGACTGAAAAAATGCACACAGCTGGACAGCACGAAAAACGACGAACGATGCGATCAAAAACAAAAACAGTGTGGGCTATTGAAACATACTGAAGTCGGCAAACGTTTCGTCGCTGCACGCGCGCACACGCACCCTCTCGCTACGCAGACATCGTCGATCCACCACCATTCCCACTGCTACTACTCTTGTCTGGCAGCGTTGTCGGTGTATGGACAATCTGGTAGCTGTGGTGCGGGTACGAAAGACCGGTTTCGATCGTCATCGGCGACGTGACTGCAACCGCAACCGAGCCGCGTGGCGAGCTGCTGCCACTCGATCCAACGAGTGCGGCGCTTATACTATGGAGCGCACTGGCACCGCTGCTCGAGATGATCGATGCAGACAATGTACTAGCGCTCTGGCTCGAGCTCACACCTGCGTTACTCGTTGCTGCTGATGAACCAAACAGTGGCACGACGCTCGCAAGCGCTTTCGGCGGCGACAGCGTTGTTGTCGACGACGCGTGCGAACTGCCGTCGGACGACGAATGGCCGCTGCCAAGCGACCCGGCGGAGTCGGTCCGACCAAGCGACGACAAATGCATTGGCACCAGCGGTCGACGCAACATCACGTCCATTGCGTAGCTACTGCTGCTGCTACCACCTGCAGCGGAAGGTGGCGGCGGTGGCAGCGGCGCGATCGGCTGGTACGCACAGTCCGTGCGGCCGCCACGCTGTGCGGTCGTCGTCGTCGGCGCCGCAAAGTAGCTCCCACCGGGTGGTAACTCCATCACAAGGCCACCTGACAGGCGTGGACCAGACGCGTTGCTACTACTGCGCTGGCTGCTGTGCTCGGACACGATCGTCGAGACGGTCGACGCGCGCGGACGCGGATGAAACGGCTGGTGCGGATGACTCTGGTACTGATGCTGACTCGACGACCGGCGTGCGCTGCTGCCGCCGCCACCGCCCATACTGAACGACGGCAGCACGCCGCTGCCACCACCGCTCGTCGCTGCCATGCGCGCCGACACGCGGAGTGGGAGCCCAATCGGCGTGTGTTGCGGTGGCGACAGATAGCTACTCGAGACGCGTTCGAGCAACACGGTCGAGTCGTAGCGCACGTCATTCCCATGATTCGACTCGAGGATCGTACTGAACGCAGCGCCGGTCGAGCGCCCACCACTCGAGTCGATCGACGACAGCTGCGTCTGCGTATGCAGTCGCGTCGGTCGCAATTGCGTCGCGGTCGTCTCGCGTGGGTACAACATACTGCCGTTGTTGTTGTTCGCACCGTTCAGTGGCTCGCGTTCGTGCTGTTGTAACAGTTCATGACGACCGTCGTAGATCAGTTCATGGACGACGCGCTGTTGGAAGCGCTCGGCGTACGTGCGTGGATTCACGACCGAGATCCCGTTCCGGTCCTGGAAGCAGACGTAGACACGCAGAAAGTGCTCGATCCGCTTTCGCAAGTTCCACGGCTGGAGCATGTCGATCAGGCCCATAAAGTAAACACCTGGGCCGTGGACTTCGTCGACGCTCATGCCGCCTTGGATCGCTTGATGAAATGGTTTCGTGGGCGGTAGTGGTGGCGCCATGGGGACGCTATGGCTGACACCAGACGCTGCGGAAGACGACCCGACGCTCGCGCGGTCGCCCGTACCACCCGCACTGCTGCCCCAACTCGGTCGCTCTGTTGCTGTCACTGGCGCTTCGGGGACAAACGACGCTTCGGCCGACGAATAGTGCGACACGTTGAAGCTCCGATGATGGATCCCGACGAGCAGACTGTAGTCAATGCAGTTCACACGGCACAAGAACGTCGAGTCGTGGATCAACTGGATCGCAACTGCACGGGCGGTGCTTGTTGGCAATGCCATGTGGCGATTCCAGTTCAGATCTTTCCCAACTTGGTCGTACTGATGGCGCCAGTTGCCGTCGCCGCCACGTCGGACGTGACACAGCTGCCCATGCGACCCACCGACGACAAACTCGGTCTTGCAAAACTTACAATCTGCAACAGTCCCACTCGGTTTCCGACCTTCGAGTCTGCCAACCCACGAGCCTTTGAGATCAAATCGTTCATGGATCTGGAGCGCCGAGTCAAACACGCTCTGCATGACGACGAAGTAGACCGTTTTGCCGTACATCGTGACGCCGTGGCAGCCAAAGAACCGCGTCATGAACGTATTCGGATGCCGTTTGACAAATGCAAAGTACAACGGCAAGATCTGCAACAAAAACCGTCTCTCTTCGTCGGCCAGCGTCTTCACGACGTACTTGCGGTCTTCGGTAAAGTAAAAGAACGCACCGCTCTTGCCTTCGCTCACGCGCTCTTTCGTCGTCTGTTGGAGCGACTGCCGATAGCTTGCAGTCGAAATGTTCGCTTCATGGCGCAAGCGACGAAAGACCTGCGGTGCAAAGTCTTTAAACACGACGCCCATGCTGCTCGACGGCGTATTGTCGTTCGTCGTGTCATTGCCTGACGGAACTGACGCGGATGCAGATGCGGATGCGTTAGCACTATGGGAAGCGCCAAAGCCATGAATCCCATTGCGGCGCCGTAGACGATGGTCGGTCCGATACTCGAGGACGATCTTCTCGACGTGGCTGTACCAGCCGCGGCGTTCGTACGTCTCGTTGTCATTCTCCTGGTCGTTGCCGTCGCCTCCATCGTCGATTGCGTGCATTGCAGCGTTCTTCTCGGCTTCGTCGACTGCAGCGCAGATGCCGGCAGTCGTTTTCGTCAAGATCTCGAGCCGCAATGCCCAATTGATCGAATCTTCGTGTGGCGGCAGGTCGACGTACCCAAACTCGCGCAATTGCTCAATGATCGTCAGAATATTGGAAGTCCGCGTCCAAATCAACGAACAGACCATCCCTTTCGCCAACAACAAGCACTTGAGCAAGTGCCAAATGCGACAGCGGACACCGCCGCCTGCGTGATCGGTCGCATCGCGTGGCATGAGACTAAACAGGACGTAACAACTGAGGACGAGTGTCCAGTACCCAAAGTAACACCCGACGTAGTACTTGAGGTGCCGATGGATCCGCCGCCGCGTCAAGAACGTATCTGGCAAGCCTTTCGCCAACGTATTCCAGCTCCGCAAGAGCGCAGCTAGCGACGTGCAATACACGACGACGATGTAGAGCGCAAAGAAGATCCCAGACGTCAACGTGCCATTCGACGCTGCATCGACTGCATTTGCTGTCTCGGACGTTCCATCGATCTGATTCTGATTCTGATGCGCACGTGCAACGACCGTTCGTAATAAATTCAAGTGGTCGTCGCTCGAACTCATCCAGCAGAACCCAAACAGTGCATAGTGCGTATCAAAGTGTGCGATCGTCGCACACACGAGGCTCCACAACCCACCAAACACGTGGTACTGTTTCATGAGCCCCTTCGGCGCCGAGAACGGATTCTTCAGTGCCAACAGCAGATCGATTGCAAACAGCAGCATGTACGTCTCTTGCCCGGTCAAGAAGAAATCGACAAAGATCCCCATGCGACTACAATCGACACGCAAGGACGATCGATCGAGCAGATATAGGAATTGGTACACGGCGCCGTAGACGCTCATGCCAAACATGATACCCGCAGGGTGTTGGCGCAACGCACGGACGTAGCAGAACGTCACGATCACGTAGATGCAACCAACGAGCGACGCGACCGACACCATGACCGGCAGCATCGACGACGTTGCCGGGCAGTCAGCGACGGTGAGCGGCGACATGCCAGTCACGCTCTTCTCGGCGTCTGCAGCGGCAGCGAGTGCTGCGTCGTCCATCGTTTTGTGGAGTTGTGTGTGTGTGTGTTGCGTACGGAGACGAGCGCAGAGAGCGGCGCTGTCGCTGCTGCGCGGTTGTTGACAGCAAATCGATGCGAACTAGCAGTGGTGGTGTGTGAGCGACGTAGAAGAAGAGGTGAAGAAACGACGGTGGCTGGAAAAGCTGGAAGCTGGAAGCCGGTGTGTATGTAGCAGCGACACAGCAGCGCGGCAGCGGCGCGTGGTACCCGCTCAAGTGGCGGCAGAAGCGAAGCAATAGGAGCTGGAGGTACCCTGTTTGATTGTCGTCGATGTTTGTCAGACAGTATTCCAGAGAGCAGGCGTGAGACGGCAGCAGGTGTCCATGTCGTGTACAGCACCGCAGCGCTAGGTAGCAGCAGTTGCACGACGCACGCACCTGTCGGGTGAGGTCGTCGCGATCGCGCGTTTGAGGCGAGCAAATGCGGGGGTGCCGATGAGTCTAGCTCACTGACTACTGCTGTTCTCGCGCTCGCAGACGCGCGCACTTGCGCTTTTTGACGCCGATCACATGCATTTCGATCTATCAATAGTCCATCGCGACTTCTTCGCGACGTTTTGAAACGATCAAATGTGCAGCACAGTTCAGAAAAGTTCGCTCGTTGTTCTTTCCACATTATGGTTTCAGCTGTGTTGCTTGTATTTTTCGTGGACGATGAGCTCTTTGTATTGGTAAGAGCGTGAGACTTTCTAAAATGCAGCGAGATACAAACCGCATTTTAGAAAGAAATACGTATTGCGCTGAATGTTCCGATGCTACATTTCATGTTGAATGACAATTAACATCCGATTGACATGTAAGTAAAACCAAACTGTGCATCATATTTCGCGTATCGCGATAAACACCCATGTGTTGTTGAACAACACCCGAGCAAACAACTTGCTGGCATTGGCAGCAGTACATTTAGTCATATACACTCGCTTTTCATACTACATGCACTATCACTTGTTGCTGTTTCCGCTACTGTTGTAAATTTAACTTGGGTATGCACTTTTGGTCCTTCGAGAGATTCAGCGCGTGATGATCGTCCTGAACAACTTGCACTTTCCAGTTGTTGGAAAGCTTCGAGCTGTGACGTCAACGACAGAAGGAAGCGATGCATACATCATGCTCACAAGCATATAATATGTGATGTAGCCCGCCATGGGCAGGCTCGATGAATTCAGCGCGTTTCAATTCATCCGACATATAGCATGCCAATCTAACCATTCGACTGTATTGGCAACCGCCACGACATACTCAATCGATCTCTCGCAACGCGATGCTCCTGACGCCTTGTGCAAATGGACTCATCACAGCACATGCATACAGACTGGCTTGCAGACAACGAACAATGGCGCCGCATATGCGCAAAATGGCTTCGTATTGTGTAGTTGTAAGTACGTGTAGCTAGCGTCCCGCTCGACTAAACTTATAGATACATTTATGCATAGTGTTTCACTGATAGGCTTGATGCGCAGGTATTCGAAATTGATGTAACCGTGAATATGACTGTGAGCGGACATGCACGAAAAAAGAAACGCTGGAAAAGAAATAGTTACTCGAAATTGATTTAACCGTGAATATGACTAAGAGAACCTTCTGCTTGGAGTTGAAACGTTGCAGTGTATAACAATTCGTATATATTATATCCCTCGATAAATACTAATGAACACATAAATGTTGAATTCACCTTCGTTTAGCAATGTAAATAGATGCGCATACGATAAAGTCCATTGTCGACGTAGAGCGTGCTGGGATAACTTACGTATATTATGAGCAAAATCAGTTTAGAACACGACAATATCTTGGAAACGTTGCAGTGCACACCAATAAATGTTATATGGGGCAATTCTGTATTTTGACGCTCGATTATTCAGCACTACCCCGCATCAATCGAGGATATATATGTACATAGGGAAATTACATACATATTAGTGCGCGGATGAGATTGACATACATATATTGCGCAAACAGAGTAGAAAACATTACATTGTCACACAAACGATGCTTTTTTGCGTGCTATATATTGTTGTACACACTGTTATTTGTATATGTCAAAGTAATGGGCTATATTCGATTGATTAATTTAGCATCAAATAATAGTACCGCTATGTTCAACCATTTCACACTTCAAGCAAATGTATGTTCGTAACTTTGAAGGTAAATTGGACAGTGTTCTGCCTGCATTTTACCACCATTGACTTCTACCAAGAATTGAGTGGGAAATTGTAAAAAAATAGGTGGTTGGTTGTATATGTGACTACTAACAAAAAATATTGATGACGGAAGATAATCGGCGTACGCACAGCTATATCAACGCACTGATTAGCCTCACGTGTCGCGAATGTAGAAAACATGTACTTTCGTCAAACGCAGACACTTCATACTTAGTAAATGGAACAAAGACAAGATTCGCATCACAATGAACGGTTGTATCGAACATCAAATAATCGGATTGCGTGCTCACTACTCTTTATGTTGGATAGCATTTATACCCAAAATTAATATTCTAGGTCGTTTTGTCAAATTGACGTCACCAATATACATTTCAAAACCCCGTTAACTGTGATGAAGGACGATTGATGCCGACAACTTTACTAGTGGATATAGTATATACAACTACGAGGGAATCGTGCTTGGTATTGCTAGCCACCTGTCGGGCCACCTGTCGAGCCACCAGTCGAGTCGTTGTTCCTCGTGCCGTTTTTGTTAGTGAAGTTGCAAATCTGACTACAACTACATTCGAGTTAACAAAATGGAGGCGCGACGCGAATTTTGTGACAGACGTCCCCAACTTATGTATATTGAATGTATTGTCTGGCAAATCTCGTATTCGTTTCAATAAATAAAACGTTGTTTTCATAATACACTCATTGGGATGCTATTATCGGGTCGTCTATCAATAGTCATTACATGTTTTATGTAGTCAGATACAAGTTTTGCTATTGCTGGTAGTATCACGACTTAGTAGTAAGCACTTTACTTTCTTTGTTTATGCATCGCATTTTGCTTGCAAGAAATATTTAGCGGTCGTCCGATTGCCCTACTGTAGCTCACACACTAGATAGAGAATATGAGGTATAACTAACGCATACATGCATGTGATTGTTCATTATCAGACTTTAGAATGTTGGTAAGCTAGTCGTGTTTAAGAGGACTAGATACTACTCGGAATGAAACATTGCAATGATGATATTAAACATGTTGCGGTACAATTGTATTTTGGTTAAACGATATTTTGGAAGTACCAGTCGTCCGATCTATCAACCTGTGGCGTTGTATGAGCACCGTCTCGACATCTGAGCAAACTCTGTTGCTCGACAGCAAATTTATTGCTTCCGTGTACATCGCGATCTAGTTTCATTGGTTATCGAAGTGCCATTGTGCATGATTCATTTCATTCCTGATCTACACAACAAGTACACAAAACGTGATAACCTATATATAGGTAAACTTAAAGTTCAAGTCAACGTTCACACAGTGTATTCGAATGATGGCAGACAAAACCAGCTCTTTTTATATGGTCTCACATACCTAACTTCGAAAAGCTAGCTGCACGATCATATATTCAAGCACAGAGAAGAAACTAATATTGATTGAGAAGTTGATATTATTAAAACGACATCTTTTAGATCGTAGCCTATCTCACATTCTATGACAAATATACACGATGTTTATGTCTGTATTTGAAAATGGTTAGCGATGACAATACTTCTAGATGAATTCTTGTTACCAACAGTATAAAACTCTGCTTATGTTGCATCATGAACTATCGACCACGCTTGATAATACACGGTAAACAAATACAATAGCCACCTGTTATGGATACCTGATATTCTTAGCGGCAAGCCACGCAGCCAAGAACGTACTAGCCGAAGCTTAGCAACTAGCAGAGTGGGCTAGCAATTATACTGATAAATACATATGTAAGCTGACGATCGCTATATTCTCAAACTAAAATAGAGACGTACATGGTACAGACACTCATAAAATGTGTATGTATATATGAAAACTAAATTTGCACGTTCAAGTTTGAGCACTAGATTTAGTAATTTACCACTTGTATATCTCCGTAATACGATATAGGTGCTGTGCCTACTCAATATCAAAACAATCGAGCTGTATACAATGGTGATTATACGTCTTTTGTAAATTTATGGTGCTGCTGTTCTCAAACAATTATATATGTAATAGTACGCTTTGCATTTAAACGTGTTCTTGTGCATGCCTAGCACACAACCCAACTAAATAGATTGTGACTTGGTGATGTTCGCTGTTTATCATGTGCTGCCGAAAAAGTCAGGACTTGGTGAATTTGGTGCGCCTGATAATAGACTTGCTGTAACATAATATACGATATGACATTACTATCCTTTATGCGAAATGGATGCGTTTGAGCTCAATGGTTTATGTTCTCTGTTTTAGAAAGGTCGTACCTTTTATGAGTGCAGAAACAACGTTTAGAGTAATGCCAATAACGAAAACGCTTCTGTTTTACGCGCTTACCATCCATGCACATGGTTAATGACAGTGAATATGTAGCGACATTGATACAGAAAATCAAATGCAGCAACAGCGGTTTGCTACAATGAATGCGACGTCGCGATCTGATATGGTGGTGTAGTACAGTAATTGTGTTTTTATCTTAGTTATGAACTAGTGGATGCCTGTACGTATCAGGTGTTTGTAGGTGTTTTGCATGCATACTTAGCGAACGTCCTGCTCGTTTTAGCTGGCTAGTCCGATTTGTCTGTAACCGCGTCGGTACATCTCTTTGTCACATTGGAATTCACTGTTAAGCTTTCATTTCACACGTACCTCTCGATCGTAGATAGGTGATTGACAAATAAGTATCTTCCCCTCAGTGGTATTCTCGGAATACTGTATTATCTTTGATGTTGATAACTTTTGTCACATTTGTGTAATCTAGTTAATACCGCCAGACTTACAGTACCAATGGACGAATGTATATAGGTCTGATTAACGACAACGAAGAAACAGCATTGAAATACGGCATATATTAGGCTGAGAGTTAGAAAGTGAACTAACTTTGATGATTGTTTGGATGATTATATGCATGTGAATTTCGTGCTACGAAGTACAAATGAGTCTGACAAAGTTAAAAATTGACAAATATTTATGTAAGTTTGCGTAACGGTATGAAAGGTGAAGAGTACATATTGCTTCAACATTTACACGCGTTTACTTACTTGCATCGTAACAATACACTAGCTTGTATACTACTAGTACATCAAAACGATTGTCCACTCAGCTATAACATGCTTGTCGTATGTTGAATGAAGGACGTAAAATTACCAGCGCTATTTAGCGCCAAATCAGCTGGCTGTGGAGATCACACACTTGAACACAAAAATTGCGTTTACGATTTAGATACGTAATGTGCTCAAAGTGTGTTTCACGGAACTTTGGCTTAGGCAACCCGGTATTGTATCTAGATACTGTATCTGTACCACAAAACGATACAATCTTTTATAGGTTTATGTTTATCACTATCTACGCATTGTATCAGTGCAACACGTAGATAAATCGAGCACCAAAACGCAGTACTAAGGCAAAGCAACGTCATAAATAGACGTGAAAAATGTCACACACACGCGACATCATATGTCACCAGTGTGCAGCTCGCAAAACATGTTTATGTGTAATTGTTGAAACATTGGGCTCATTTAGTGTTGTGTTTCACAGTATGGTCAATTTTCACTTGTTGGCATTTGGGCAGTCGTACCTATGCATAATATGTGTCCATTCTATCCAATACTTGTAATATGCACGCCTCTTGCATATGGCAAACTGAGAATACATAGCTTTGATACCCCACCACTGGTGATACACACATTTATCTTTATAGCAGGTACTGCAGAATTATGCACCGTATAGTATTACTTACAAATTGCACGATATGGCCATAATTGGTACATTATTTCATTAATACAAGTATACCACATATTGTTACGGTATTTTCCATTCACGCACTTTATCTGTCAACACATTTGCCATGTAGAAGTTGTCACTGCATGAAAAAGTAACATAGCGATGTATTGCGTGCCGTTGTGTTCGAGGTGGAAGTCTTTTCGGGTAAAACAGTGTATTCGTTGCTGTCGTGGAGGTGTAAGATATTCAACATCATTGAGTAACATCACTTAAGGATGCAAATGTCATATACATCATATTGACATTAGGCATGTCGAATACATTTTATTATCACTGCAATTGGTTAACCTTGGCGGACTATGCCAATTCAATATATGACACATGGACTGCTCAAACATTGCTTGTAGAAACATCTGTAGTAGTCGTCAAAAACGTAGGTGTCACAGTGCTGCATACTGCCTGTGTCACATGTAAAAACGCATTTAGGCACGCCTGGTAGACTGTTTCTACTGTAACCAGGTATAACATCCAAAACATTGCATAACTTGTTCAATCAAACATATATTGCCACTACTACATCTAGTTTGTGGTCACTGCACTTTTGCTAGCTAAATACCGCAAACGAGCACAAATACGAAAGCACGAATGCCTTAGACGTTGCTATAAATACATGTGTTATAAAAATATATCATAACAATTTAATGACTCGATATGAGTCCGACGAGCGTCGAGGACGAATCATTTTTAACAAGCGTTTTGTCCCTGTTGTGACGAATAATATGTACTCCGTGATACTGTAAACCAATCAAACGGACAGCTTTATCAGCATGACTTTAAATGTTTGCAATGATAAAACTGACCTCACTACGAGTTAAAAACTCAGATAAGTCAATGTTTTGCTGACAAAAGTGTGCATGATAAAGCACATCATTAAATTGACAACTCAAATATAGCGCCTCGATGACATGAAAATGAGATGATCAGAGAGTCTGGGCACGTTAAACGCCGTATAAGCTCAAGTTCAAAGCTCAATTCAAATTTCAAATGTCGATATGTAGAGCCTAGTCACTTTAAATGCCGTGTAAAACTCAAGTTTAACGCTTAATTCAAAGTTTGAGTGTCGATACAGTGGTTGTGCCTTGCGTATAACCTGAAGCAAGCACGTAAGGTTTGTTTACTTGGCTTGAGTACACGTATTTATTATAGCCGCATTATGTATTATATATCAAAATCATAGGCGGTCTATATATAGTAGGCATGCAGAAGAACTCTGGTGGGGTGGGCCATTAAACCTGTTTTGTAATGTGCATCGTACATGCATACATAACGACGAATCAAAAAGGGATATCTAATGAAGATCTACCAACGTTTTGGTCGTTTAACAGTTTGCCATGGCATGTGCAATTGCTTCTGAAGACGTCGTCACATCAAACGGATCATTTGGGGTGGATATACGTAATTGCACTTGAGGACAGGTTTTGCAACAGTGCTAAAGGCTTGGTGCACAGGTCGAGATGTGCTAGCGTACATGGAGCCGCACATGCTGACAGAGATTGATGCTACGCTGCATGTAAATACCACATCACTTTACTTATTTGTTATAATCCAAAAGTAACGTAGTGCATCCACATAGCTCGTGGCATCGAATTGCAATTGTAATGTCGTAAGCTGTGGTGGCACTTCCAACGCTCTTGCATACTTGTGCTACAGCCCCGAAACAGCTATTCATTATTTGTTTTAATATACGCTATAACGTATCGATAACTTTGCCTATATTGCCAAATAAATATGAATAATTCAAGATGCTTTAGTACATTCCAACATTGTCTGGCTAAAAATGTTGGTTTTGGTGTTGATTACTCAACGTAGTTTACCAGCTAAAGTGCAAACTATGACCAAAATACATACTTTACGCTATATGAAAGAGAACATGTGGGGGCATTTCATTGTGCTTGTATGTGTGCTTTTGACATTTGGGTATCAAACATGTCGCCGCAATTTACGACAATTTATTTTTGGAAACATGTCTTTCGCGAAACAAACACGCTATATACGACGTTATCTATCACATACACGAATTGTCTCAATCTCCGCCATTTGTCATCACACTGTGTATTTTGGCACACTGTTTCTGGAATGCGCAGTTGCGACTGCGTGGTTTGTTTCCCCGTATCGCACTCGGATCGCCTTCATATCAATGTCGCGATCATGCTGCTTAATGCACAGTCACCCTACTTAAATAGCAGTTGTTGCTGTTCGCTAGCTTCATAATACATATTTACAGAACGCTATGCACTACGGTCGTTCGTTTCGCTGAAGGTACGTTTGTGGCGAATATATTTGTAATTTTACATCTCCGTCCTTCACATATGTTATTGTTGTTTTATCTATCTTACAACTATTACGCACAGACAGAACAGAAAAAACGTTTAAATGTGTGCTTGCTATTTTACAGGGCGATTCTGTGGTCACTAACTCTGTGGTATATTTGGCACACATGTAGGTTTTGTAGGTAAGATTGTAATTGATTACCCTATTCTACAAAGGTATACCGATTCTTTGAAATATATACGACCCTAGCATCACCCCCAATCAAGGCAAACACGTAATCGTTGGTCTAGAAGTACGCACAATAACGTTATGGATATGCGAAAGCTGCAACTTCGAACGCACTCTGAACAAAATGAAGCGTAGCGCTTGCATACTTCGAAGCCGTCCGGCGAACGTGCTACCCGCTGTACCTTTCACGCTATACATGCTATTTGCGTGATGAATTTTGATTGGTGCGAATGCTCACAGCGCCGTTTAACAGTTTGATCTCGCAATGAAAGGAGTATTGTTTTGTACAGACGTTATTATTACTATTGTAAGTACTTGCTCT
>JAADXH010000719.1:0-17771 GCA_023337595.1 Globisporangium camurandrum | reverse complement strand
AGTCTTGAGCACGTCGACGACGCGCGGCACGTGCTCGAGCGGCACGCCAACGAGCACACCCTGCGCCGCGCTGTCTTTGCAGACTTCGAGGGACGCCGACATCGCCTCAGCGAACGCACCGAGGCACTCGAGGTCCTCCTCCGTGTACACCGACGACAAGTACGACGTAATGATCACTAGTGCCGGCGAAATTGCCAGCAAAGTCGAGAACGACGCTGAGCACGATAGCGAGGGCAATCACATCGTCTGGCTGTCTGGCTGTATTCCGACAAAGAGTGCGACGCATGACTACCAGCAGCAACGACAACGCATTGTCGACGACGATCATAAAGTCGACAACCACACAAACTGAAAGTCGACTGTTAGAATCGACAGCAACACAGCTATTGTTAGTGATTAAAAGGTTGGGCGTTGTGTAGCAGCTGCCACAATCTATTAATCGACGTATGCTTCTGCACCTTTAACATTACCATGGTAAGGTATAACTAAACGTTGCAGCCGTTATAAATAGGAACAGGTTTACTTGGCAAGGACGCATCATAAAGATGACTAATTTTGTATTTGGATCTGCATGTTACAACGTATGAGGTATAATATATATAATGCTTCCTTTTTTGGATGGATCTACTGTAGTAATCGGCACAAATATAAATATAAGCATATACCCCAAAATACCTTAAAATGCATTCTGTCATAAGCCATAAATGTATTACTTAGTTAATTATTTGTAAGTTGGTTTGTGCGTCAACATCGCAACTACATACAAATATCGACACCTTAGATTACGCACACATGTGCACAAACTAAATCGACGCAGCCGTGTTTGACTGCGTCGATGAGAACCACAGTAATGACGTCAATCGCAACCGTGAACAGCACCCTTGACGATCACAAAGTCGACGGCGATTGCATAGCCCACGACCTCTATATAGTCGACCGTGTAGAAGTCGACATTCACTTCAACGCCAGCAACACTGGTGGGGATGAGTGTGTTGTTGGTGTTGTGTACTTTGCTTGCTTTGACAATATCAGTGTGGTACGATCGGTATTTCGATTTACAGAGTGATCAGCATGTTTGCAAACGAGGCAGAGCACCTGGGCTGGCCGCGAGATTGTGGTGTAACCCGGCTACATGAAATGGATAGAGCAATGAAATATGCTTTGTTACAAGAGCAGGGACATCGGAGCGCAGTTCACTTCGAGTGTCAGAGGAAGTACCGTGATATTGTCATTAACACCTCTAATACCATGCGTTGTTCTGGACAACATAATTTGTCCATACAAACATTGCATTCGTTAGCAGGATACTTTAGTCAACTTCGCGGATTTTAGGGGCAGATAGGGCAATGACCTATTTTGAACAAGTTACACCCTTTATGCAACAGATATGCGCATCATTGTGCCACACTTCGTTCGAGAAAGGACAGACACGCGAGCGAGAGTACGAAATTGGGTGGCGTGCGCGACTCGCAGCTGCTCAGATCCTAAATTCGATGCGGACAAATCATAGACACTGTCATTTCAGAATTCGCCGCGTCGAGTACTGAGTGGTTTTGTGCGTGATCGTGCATTTACATTTGCTCGCTTAATTCTATCGCTACGCAAATGGCGCGTCGTACAAGCCGCGCAGTCGTGGCGTCACGACTGCCGTAACAGGACCGAGTCGCGAAGAAATGATCGTCGCGTAACGCGATGGATGGCTGCTAAAGTGCCAACAAGGGTGGAGAGCACAACCAGCGAGTGGTTTTGGCAAACATGCACGTGTTTCTGCGGCTTGGCGCGTCTGTTACCACCGAATATCTGGCGAGAACTTCTATGAGATAAAAAGTGCTTTTGGGCGCTCGTACATTAATGAACAAGTGCAACTCGCCACGACTCGCGTCGGCACCATGGTTTCTCGATTAGGGGCCTCAGCGTAGCGTTTCAGCGCAAGAACCACCGTTCCTGGCGTTGCAGGTTTTGCTGTGGGTGTGACGACAACCACATCAACCACTACAACCACCCAGACGTCAGTGCGCGTATGGCGCCGTCCACGTCGACTGTGCAAGCTTCTCGAGCCGAGTCTGTCGCACAGTTAGCACCGTCGTCACCAACCAGTCGACGTCGCGAGTTGCAAGTTCCGTTACGGACTCCGATTGCTCGCCTCGCAACATTTGTCTCGCGTTTTGCGCCGGATGTCGTTTCGCTACCTATTGTCCGACTCGGACGACGACGACGACACACCAGGCCGTACAGACGTCCTCGAGTTCAGGTTCCTGAGTGCGTAGAACTTGAGATCTCATCTGTCGTTCAACGAAGGTGTGCTACCGGCAACGTCGCGGCACAACCCGACCAGACAGTACATGCCCGACATCCCACACTGCTTCGGGACTAAGTTTCTCATGCTATGCGACGCATCCTTGGCATATTGCTTCAGGTCCGTGTCGTGCATTCGATTGTTTTGCTAAGCTCGCATGTTATCCAAGACGACATGATTTTAGAAGACCCAAACCACTTCGTCCGTTTTGTTAGGTTTTGAAATACTTGGGCAAGCCGCAACACCACGCTCAAACGGCTGCACTTTAGAACAATACTAGACAGGCAGCAATAACGCGTAATTTGAGCACCGCCATCACGGACGACAAGCACAGTCACGGGTGGCGAGTTCTTACAATTGATCGGCTCTACACGATGGTAGTGTTGCTGCTCCAGCTGTTAACCGTCAAAATCTATGCTGCGGGCACTGTAATGATCAATCGACACGGTCTGTGTAAGGACATCATTAACATAGGCGGCACACAAACATCGACTTTGCATCGCGGCGGTTCAAGTTGTCTCGCTCGGTCGTCGTACCTACCCATAATCGCGATGTCGTGAATATACTAGAAGGCGCACTAACTGTGCATCGAAGCTGCTACCTGCGCTGTCACTGTCAGCCGCCATTCTCGTGGTGGTGGAAGTAAACACGCGCCATGTCCGCGATTAATAAGCGATGATGAACGGTGTTGATCGTCAGGATTAACTCCGTCTAAAAAACTACTCGCTCCAAACCAGCTACAGATTCATAATATATTACAAAAGTCTGTTCATCAGTCTCATGGATCTGGCCATCTTTAACGCGTGTGTGTCGCATTGCACTGTTAGGGAAACCAAGGACTTGACGACATTGAGTCGCGCTGAGTTTATGACCCAACTGCACCTCCAGCTCGTCGTCGTCGAGTCCTAGGACTTTGTTGCTGCAAGTGAGACCACCACAACAACACGTCGCTCTCCTGGAACTCGTGTCCAGAACACACTCAAGCTGAATGACGAGTTTTGAGCAGACATGCCAAAGCAGCACAAGCGCAACCCGTGCAACGTGTGTAGCAACAAGTTTAGGATGATACGAAAGAAGTCCAATGAGACGAGCTACAACTGCCTGGTGTGCAGCGAGGCCAACAAGTAAATATTCTTGTGCAACGTTATCCGCGCTGCACAATGCAACACCAAGACGAGCTACGACATCTGAACGATGACTGCGGTGCAAGACGCCAGCTACTGCGAGGAACTCGATCCAGTTGCGCAAGACCACCAGTCCCTTCGAACGCAAGCGTGTGCGTCGCGTACTCAGTGATGTCAAAAACGACGACGAATAGGGAGAGCGCGAGCATGTCAACAACTCAAACGGGCTTCAGAGCTACCAGCCGCTTTGTAGGCACTTTGCAAGTGAGCGCGCGAACGCAGACAGGATAGACATTTGCGATCTGTGCTGTTGTGTCAAAGTCTGTTTATGGTGTTCTTTTTGCTTACTCTATGTGCTCACTCTTCCGACATCTCTGGTCGTCCTTTGAGCGCATATGCGCATGTTCCATTTGCTTGCTCAAACCACAGACTCATACGAAATATCCGGTCATCACTTGTGCATATGTGTAGAACAAGGTCGCATTAGTTCCAGTTTTTATGTGTCTATCAATAACGAGTCATTTGTATTCTGTCAGGACAACGTCTTTTTACTATGTGAACAAAAGTGAGTTGACCATGCCAACAACAACTTTTGCAGATTTGGGTTTCGATTTGTAGCGACCCTCGAGGTTTTCAACTTCCCCACACATTCTAAATTTAACTTGATGTCAATGTTGTCCTGAATAACATGTTTTTTATATTTTCTCAAAAGACCTGACATTGGAAGAGTTAATTAACTGGTGATATCATATCGGTAAACAAAAAAAAAGTACAACTGCAAGAAGTTTGATAACGTAGGTTCGTGCTCGAATGAGCAGAAAGGATATTAAACTATAGTCCCTGTTTTGCGACATCGATCACTAAGTGCATATTTTTTTCTTTCGTTTCGAACATTTTTTACCAGCATTGTTAGTTGACATGCGCACGATCAAGACCATTCCGACCCTTCGGCAATTAAAAGCAACCTCGAGCGCGTCTTCTTACAGATCGCCCACCAATCTCGGCTCGTGTTTCCATCGCGGCCCGCAAAACATCCAAATCCACCATAACAAGCGCTCTCTCTCGAGCTCGGCCCGATTGTTGGGAATTAAAAAACGTCAGAGGAAAAAGCTCGCTCGACAATCGGCGCGCATCGAGCATTACGTCGATCGCCCAAAGCCACCAGTTAAGCCCTACCTAATGGAGATCTCGACTTTGTAACTCGACACTTCGAGGTTGACGAAGTGTCGAGTTAAAAAGTCGAGATCTCCATTAGGTAGGGCTTAACTGGTGGCTTTGGGCGATCGACGTAATGCTCGACCTGCGCCATTTGTCAAGCGAGCGTAATGCTACAACGTTTATCAATTCCAAACGTTTGCGTCAAGTCCGTGACTGGTCACCCGATCAGTTGTTCGCCGCCCCAGGCGACCTGCGCATCGCGTTCGAACCACAGCATGGTGAGATCAAGTATCGCACGGAGCTCTCGCAATGAATAAAAGGCGTTTATCTATGCGCGACTACATCCAAAGCGCCAGGTTCCTTGTGTCGAATGGTGAGTGTCACGTATCCGGTCGACTCGGTGACGCAAGTTCATGTATTAGCCGCCGGCAAGAGCACCAGCCACCAGAATTTCTATCTGACGTGTAAACCACCCGCGTTGGTCAGCGACGCGTTTGCAATCGCGTTACGTGAAGCTCACAATGTGTATGTTTTTCGGTACCCTAGCAAGCCACCTGCTCGTCAATATAGAATTTGCCATGAGATACAGTCCAATAACACCAACATACAAAAGGAACGCAACGTCGGACGCACAGCTACCTGCTTCCGCTGCAAGAAGATCGGTCATCGCGCAGCGGTGTGCCGCGCGCCGTTGCCGGTTTTGCAACTGTCAATAAACATCATGACTCCTCATTTATGACAGGAACGTTCCCCCATTGACTACACTTTCTTTGAATCCACATGTAATTAAAGCAAAGCGCAACACCACCACTCGTACTAGCGACAAGCCCCTCATATTGTCGAGTCTCCATGTTGTACATTCTACACGGTTATTGGGTGTACTGCTAAAGTAGGGAACAACAAATACTTTTTTGCGCGCCAAGATTTACGCATGCTGCTCTCGCGGATCAATACTAACAAAAATTACGGCGTCATGGTCGAAGTTTACGCCGACAGCAAGTCACGCTTAGTCTGCTGGCACTCGGTGTCTTTTACGAACGAATTCGACATTTCCAAGACCAATAATGACGTCCTCGTCATTGACGTACGCTGATATTTCTGCATCTTTGCAATGCCCACGCTCACTCGGCACCAACCGGACGGGGATTGGCTAAATTGCACCATCAAACCACGTGGCTCTGATTTCAAACGGTGCACTCTTTTGTCTTGATGGACAGAGGATCAATTGGCTGCTTGTCGATGTCATAGATCCCGCCTCTGCGACGCTTGACATACATGGAGAGCGCAAAAGACCTCCGTGCAAAGTCTGCTATATCATGACATACGCCGAACAAGATATCGTCGGACGAGTAGGGGTATCGTCTGGAGCCAACAATCAAACAGTGTTCGCAGCTGAATGATCTGCAATTCCAGCACAGGCAGTGGATTGTGCGACAAGCACTGTCTCTCGCAGTCGTCGTCGTCGACGCACTGTACTCCGAGCTCGTCGCTCTCCATCACGCGTTGTGGTTATTTTACTCGTCCACCAACTGCGTGGTCGACCGTTGATATCCCAATGTTCGATACGATCATTGTTATCGACCTATGCAATCGTGGACCCGCATAGCACGAGCACAAAATTTTAGATCAGCGTTGCATCGCTGATGCGATCACCCTGCTTCCCAAGATGTCACGGGATGATCTCGTTCTTGAAACATACACGGCATGATATACCACGTGTGCTTGGAAATTCCAGCAGCTCAGGTCACAAACCACAAGAGTACAGAGGGTATTGAACCCAAGTCAGCACGCGGGACCGATTCGCGGTGCTTTTGTGGAGCGAGTTGGAAAAGTCCGGCAGTCCAGTATACGCGCTGGGTCGTGAGTTTGCAAAAGTGTATTCGGACGCCGGCGGACCGAAGTGTGCCACCCGAACTTAATCTTGTGCCGGGCTCAAAGCTTTGCGTCACTCAGCAGTGGCCACAGCCAAAAGATCAAGGCGATACAATTGACTCATCCTTTGCAGAGCGCCTCGTGGCGGGTCATGTTCGCTAGAGAACTTCTCCCCTCTCCAGCTTTACATTCTGCGTGAAGAAAGCGACCGGTGGGTGATGCACTATTCACGGCTCTAACAAACTGAATCATGCGACTAAACCAACGTAAACATTCATCAAGAGCAAGATCACACTGATGGTATCCGTCACATGTCCGCTTCACGAATACCTTGCTATCGCGTACCAGCGCAAACCGTTATAAATCGCGCTTTATATTTCTTCATCAATATGTTGGATGAAGCGTTGTATAAACTCATTGCGCTCGTTTAGCGTGTGTCTTAATGGGCTGAAGTCGATGACTTGCTGTCATTTCCAATCGGCAAGCATGATACTTCTCACGAAGAGGTAGCAAACATGTATAAGATCCGCGTGCACGCGAGCTGCACAAGTTCCGCGACAGCGCCACAGCTGGCCATCTTTCACCGTGAAGACGTACATCGTTCTCTCGCGTATGGATTACAATCCACAAATGGATAAATGGGTCCGAAATTCGGTGCCTATTTTGAAACGTCCTAGAGCATAAAGCCGTCTCCTGCAGTGCAAGCACCGCTTCTGGCATTGTGTATCACCGGTTAAATATGTATATGGGCATCAAGGTGCATTATGCTGCTCTCCCACCTCCCGTCACAGTCGGCAAGTCCGCTGCACTGTATATGGGAATGGTGTTCACACACCATGGTATTACCGACTCGATTGTATTCGCCCGAGACCCGTGCTACACACTAGAGTTATGGCCGCCGCTGTTCAAACTGACTAATACGCCTATTGATGTCGACAGCTGCCTTCCGAAAGACGAATGGGCTAACCGAAGGCGTGAATCGCGTTTTCCAAGACATTCTACCCAGCAACGCGGAGCCGTACACGTCAATTTCGGAGTTCCTGCTAATGGCGGGGATTGTGACAAACAATGAGGTACGTACGGCCACCGGGATGTTGGCGCTCTACGTGAACAACGCGCGGGCGGCGAGCTTTCTTGGTGTACTCTGTCTTTCCATGACTGGACATTGAGGAGGGATCAATTGATTGGCATTTTGCAGTTAGGTGCTGTTGAGTCGAGTACAGAAGTTGCACGCGTTGGTGGATGCACTGACATGCCACCTGCCGATGGAGTCACCCAGACAAAACATTCTCGGCGCCGTCGGATCGTGAGCGTACCCGAAGGCACGCGCATGAGGTGATATCATACCATCCGCGTCACCGTCCCAAACGTGCGTTCCTTGAAGCAGCACGATGTCGTACAATCCGCCCTGTCCGAGCGCCGAAAGGTAGGAAAGCCACACGTTCGCGATGCGAGTGTCATGCGCCATCACCCGAACGTTCTAATAGTATAGATGGATAGTCTGTGTCGTGTCAGTACGTGGTACGGCGCGCTGTGTTGTTGTCGATGCAAATGACCGGCTGGTGGTGACGGTATGCATTGTAGAAGATGCTACCGCCGTACGTTAATGCGTGTCGTGTTAATCAAAATGACAGTTGAATGGGCTGCAAGGAACACGAGGTGCCACCACCCTTGCCGCGCCGAGAGGCGCTGCTGCAGGAATGATGGAGGACGCAATGCTGTATATATTTGCGAGAACACGAGCCGCCGACCAGCTGGCATTGCGGATCATCGCGATCACGTCCCTGTGTGTACTCGTGTTGACCGGAGTGCTGGCGAATTCGACATCATTGTCTTGTTCGGCTTCCAGATTGTTGCATTTCGTGTTAATGAAGTTGGTTAGCACCGCGATCGCCGCCACAGTGAGTCCAACCCCCCCTCGAGTCCTCTCATTCGAGCTTCCGATGCCCGTGATCGGTGCATATGCATCCTCCAATCTCCTGCCAGTGCCTAGCGTCGGCTGTGTCGAGCCATCGCGCGTCTGTGTGAGGTGCATCTGCGATAGACTGTTTCCAGTCCATGAGTTTGTCATGTTCTTCCGTTTCTTGGTGGCGCTCAAGAAAAACTCTGATCCTGCGCGTGTGCGCCCCGTAGATCGCCGTCTTGCCGCGTTGACATCGAACAGCAGCGTCGCAAAACTGTTCTGGATACGGTAAAAGTCACACGAAACGTAGCCACAGCATCGGCGCCACGATGAGAACAATCGCAGCGTCTCGGAGCGTCGATGATTAATTCTTCTCTTGCGTTACTGTCTAGATTGCGCATTACGTGTGCTCTCGAGTGTACATACATGCATTATTGACCCGAGTGAATGGATGTACGAATGCTAGATAGTTTTTGTCCGAGAAGTTTGGTATTGTGTTCTTGGCGTCGCAGGTCGGCATGTCGGTTCGAGACGACATAGTACGTGTGTGACTGCAACACGCGCTTCATATTTTAATTGAAAATATTTACTACATCATTTTGTTTTTATAGTACTTCATTTGTCAAGCAAAGCTGCGACGACACTGCATCGAGAACGACACTGCATCGAGAACGACACTGCCTTCGGCACCTTCGGCATTTGTCTCTCTTGCTCCTTCCAACCCGATCCACTGACCATCCTCTCTTCCTGCACTTGCACAAGATTTGCGATGGCGCAGCCAGGTGCGCCACCAAGTTTGGCAGCGCATCTCAAAACTTCTCTGCACATTTGCGTTACTGTGCTGTCGTCACTCACATCATTGCTTCTTCTCCATGACTCGCGCGGGTCCGCGTTCAGTACCTTTCCATGACCCAAACGCGCCGTTCCAGCAGCAGCCGTCGCAGCAGCAGCGGCAACGCCCCGGTATGCAGCCCCCTCCTGCGTTCAACTACGCGAGCCCTGCGCCTGGCGCGTCGCAGTTCCACTCGCATCCGCAACAGCAGCCGTCGCGGCGTCCGCAACCGCACCAGTTCCACCAACGGCCGCAATCACAGCCGCAGTCGCAGCAGCAGCCATTCTTTGCTGGCGGTCTAGACGGTAGCCCGCAGCTGCAGCAACCAGGATTTGGCTTTGGCAGCAATCAAAGCTTCCAGACGCCACCAGGCAGCCATGGCAGCAGCAGCAGCAGCGGTCAGCAACCGCCACGCATGATGCAGCCGCAATCGGGCAGCCACCATCAACAACCCGATTTCATCAACCAGATCTCGACGTGAGTGTTGCTATTGAAGTGCAAAAGGCACACGTGCTGTCGTTACTGTCGTTTACATTGAACTGACGACGAGTCGTTTTGCGTGCAGGAACCCAATGGCTGGACTCGCAATGAACACTGCGCAGGACTTTCTTCACAAGCAGTCGGCGCTATACCTCCCCGGCGCGTACGGCATCTGGGGGTCGCTCAAGTACTACTTCACGGTCAACAACTCGTACGTCAAGAGCCGCCTCAAGGTGCGTGTGCTGCATTTTGCTACTGTTTGTGAGGCGCAATAGCCTATTGAGTGTTTGTCTGTTTGGATGTTTGTTCTGATTCCGGTTGTGCTCGTCTATTCGATGGACATCCACACGCACGCACAGATCCTCTTGCTGCCGTTCTGGCACAAGAACTGGCGCAGAATAAGTGCATCGGACCACAGCGATGCGAACAAGCAGGTGCGTATTTGCACCACGACTGTCCATGTTCGGTTGTAATAGCAGCGGATGGCTGCTACGAAAGCGTACTGACGGACCTATCATATTTAAAATGCGTGTTTGTATCCATCACACTAGCTCCAGTACGCGCCGCCATCGAGTGACATCAACGCGCCAGACTTGTACATCCCACTCATGGGCTTCTTGACGTACATTTTGATTGTCGGCTACACGAAAGGCGCTTCGAACCAGTAAGTGTATACGAGATAAATTGGATGGGACTGTGTGTGTTTGCGTGCATGCGTGGCGACGTTGAACTCGAGCGATGGACTAATCCACCTACGATTTGGTGACACACGCTCGACAGGTTCAGCCCCGATGTGATTGGCAAAGACGCGAGCTACTGTCTCGTGATGCAGCTCGTTGAGATTGGCGTCCTCGCTGCGTGCCTCTACTTGCTCAACAGCTCGATTGCGTTCTGGGACCTCGTGTCGTTCTCGGGCTACAAGTACATCCCACTCGTGATCAACGCGATCGTGTACCAGTTGTTTGGCACCATTGCGTACTACGTTGCGCTGTTGTACACGGGCATTGCGGTCTCGTTCTTCACGGTGCGTCGTTGGTGCTGCATATTCGCGTTGCGACATTGTGCAGTTTATGGAATGAGGACAATGTCGTTGAAGTCGTGCGTCGCTTGCAAGATGCGGTGGACAGAGTTGCTCATATCCTACTTGATAAAACAAACACACACGCACAGCTCAACTGTATGAAAGGCAGCGTCGCTGAGCCAACGACCGAGACGCGCACTTTCCGCAACTACCTGCTCTTTGGGTACGTCGACTTGTCCTTTCTACTGAGATCCTGCCTGGCTATGTCGTTGTCTGATTGGATGCTTGGAGTTGCGAGGAATACGACTGACTCGGGTTGTTGCTTTCCGTTTTGCTACTTGCAGCGTCTCGTGCTTGCAACTCGTGCTCGTGTGTTGGATTTCGTACACGACGTCGCCGCACGAGTAACGCGACGCGTAATCTCGTTTGAAGTAGCGCCGTGTAAAAGAGTTGGTCGTCATGACGTTTCGAGGCGCTCACTGCCATGAGATACTGGTAGTGAATATGAAAGAGAGGCGGCAGCAAGTACGAGGCAGAAAGAGCGAGACAGAAAGTATTGGCCGAGAGTGAGAAGTAGTTGAGTGAGTGCGATCGACAACGGTCTGCTTTGCGCACGAATGCAACGTTTGTGCGTTGAATGAGTCACTTGAAAAAGCGTCATTGTGCATACACCCAAAAGTCCGCAAGTCAGTTCAGTCCATCCACACATCCTCCACACTTCATCCCATGCACTAGATCATGCAATGGCAGTGTGAAACACATCTTTGTCGCAAATGGGCGGTGTTGAAAAACACCTGGTGCAACGAGGGACGGACGCCGCTCAATGCTTTCACTATGGTACAATTGTTGTGGTTGTTGCTGCTGTTCTTGCTGCAGCGCTTGTTGTTGATCTCAATGGCAGAGACGACAGCGATCCACACTGGATGCTCATCTCGTCCATTCTCCTCTCAACGCTCATCACTCGTTCATTCGAGTGTGCGTGACCAGCGCGCATCTATGTGACGCACGCCATGATGTCGACCGCGTCGAACTTGAATAGCCCAAACGGCGTGTCCGGATTGCGCGGCGTCACAGTGCTGCTACCGACTGGCTCTTCATCGACTTTGCGCATTGGTGCGGACGCAGGTCGCGGCGGCAGTAGCTGCAGCGACGCGACGCTTCTGGTAGTTGCAACGCTCGCGCCGCTGGTTCCGTACTGAAAGTGACTGCGCGCAGTCGTTGTTGTCGTCGTTGATACGCGGCCAAAGTCGTGCGGGTTGCCGTCGTAGACAAACTTGTTCCCCGTGAGCTGCTCGTTCACTCGAAACATGTCGTCGACACTGAACGACGCCGCCGATGACGCAACGCCAAACGTCACGTCATTCACGCCGTCGTACGACGTCGCAGTGTCAAATTCGGTGCCAAAGTGACCGCGGCCTTTGCGACTCACGGGGCGACCGTGTGGCGTCGACACGGATCGTTCACTCCGCGTCGCTTTCTTGCGGTCGGTTGGTGGCGTCGATACACTTGTCATCACTGCTGTCGTGACGGTAGTTGTCACTGCTGTAGTCGATGCAATCGGTCGGTGCTTCGGTGCCGACACGGCGCGGCCTTTCGATGGCGTCGTGCTGCGCAAGATCGTTGTGACCGTCGCAGTGCGGTCCCTCGCACCGGCCGCCTTGTCACGTTGGATCCAGCGCCGCAGCCGAGCCATGAACGGCATGACGGACCACGTCTTCTTGGGCAATGCATCAAACGCAAACCACTGAATCAAACTGATCTCTTTCCGCGTCTGTGGAGCAAACGCAAACGTCTCGGGGACGTCAGTTGCAATGTACATGCGCATGCGCTGCTGGTGCTGGACAAACTCAATGTACAGCGACTCTTGCAGCGAGTCCGAGCCAACGTCGTAGCCGCACTCTTCGAGCACTTCGCGTCGTGCGCACTCGCGGTCCGACTCGCCTTGGTTCACTTTCCCGCGCGGCAAACTCCACGACGTGCCTTTCCAATTGCGCACGAGAACGAGCTTTGTCCGCGCGGCGTTCAGCAAAATGCAGCCGACGACCGGGACCTGCGACTGGTACAGCTTGAAGTCCGCAAACATGTCTTCGCACTGCGCTGCGAGTGGCTGCAGCAGTGGACAGTGCGCAAACAGCTGCTTTGCAAAGTCATTCAACTTGAGGTGGTGCAAGTGCGCAATGTGGTCGGCGTAAAAATCCTCGTAGAACCAGTAGCACTGCTCGATCTGGAAAAATAGGCGCTCGCTCGACGCGAGTTCGGTCGCCGGCAAGTTCACGAGGAACCGACTCTGGAGCTCGTCCATGACTTCGACCATGGTCGGCGACGGCACGGCATTGCTGCCATTGCTCTTGCTCTTCTTGTTGCGCTCGCCCATGACGACTACGTCGGTCGAGTGCTTGTTCGTTCGTTCGCACACACAAACTCGTGTAGAAACGAGCGTTGCTAGATGTGCTGTGGCGGTAGCTATTGCTGCTGCTGTTGCTGCGGTGGAGGCTCTCACACAGGATGTCGCTCGCGATGCGCGGAAGTGCTGGCGTTGCGTGCACTTTGTCGTCGTGAGCTGCGTGCGGCTTGTTCGATACTGAGCACGAGAGCACAGAAAACGCCCTGTCCTAAATGTGGGTCGAGTTCAGCGTTTTCGAATTGGTGCATACAAATCACTGTGTGGGATTCGATTCCAGCAAAACAAGATTCAATCCTAAAAATGCGAAAATGCCCAAATTTTGGAAAACATCCACACTACTGTGCCGTATTTGCTAACACGTGAAACGGATGAGAAACAAAGCGCAGTACAGCACGGTGACTGCAACACCAGCAGCAATCCCTATCTTCATCGTCTACCTATACTTGATCAAGTCAATACGTCAGACTTGCTGCAAACGCACGCGAGAACAGAAGGAACAAGAGAGACCGCAAAGCCTGTTTAGCAAAATGACTTTTGCGCACAGTTTTCTTCGACAAATCGCAGCATGTTCTCACCCACCAAAATAAATTAAGCTCATTTGATTTTTGTTTTATGATACATATTATATTTGTAATTTTAGCATTCCACCTACACGCACGTGCGCAGCTCCGTCCAACGCAACAACCATGGACACCACGAGTGCCGGTGACGTCGCAGGACGACGCAAGCGCAAGAGCCGATTCAGCGACGCAGTTGACCACAGCAGCTCGACTAATGCATCTACTCAGCATGCGGCTGCTACAAATGGCGCGGCGCCCCTCGACCCGGTTGCGATCGCAAAAGCTGCCGCCGAGCGGATCGCGCGAGCGATTCCAGGCGGACTCGCTGTTGCTGCACCGCTAACCGCAGCAACGGGTGACGTTGATGAGCAAATGCGTCTAGCACAAGAAAAGCGGCGACGCACCGACCAGATCTTCCAATCCGTGCAGCAACAGATGAACCACATCCAGTCGCTGGTGCGCCAACCTGGCAACACTGGGTCTGCGCCGAGCACCTTCATGCCAGCGCCGCTGCTGCTCGACGAACACGGCCGTCAAATCGACGCGAACGGCAACGTGATCGAAGAGAGCATTGTGACGCCTGTGACGACGCTCAAGCTGAATCGTGCCGGTGCAACGCGTGGCACGAGCGCAAGTACGAGTGCGCCGACGAAGCAGCAGTCGCAGCCGCCGCAGAACCAGAATCCGTATTTATCACACCGCACAGTTGACAAAGAGGATGCAGTTGACACTGTCGACCCGCGTCTGATGGTCCGCAAGCGCGAAACGTACGTCTATTTGCTGCTTATCTTGCTTTACTGTATGCCTTGTTCTTTTGCTACATGTGTCGGACCTCATTTGCTTCATACAGGCGTCGAACGAGCTTAACTGATGGATTCTACTGCTCGCTATTTTTATGTGTTTAGCCGCGCAGCCAAGAGCTTCCAGTTTGTGACGCAGGGGACGTACGTGAAGCAAGGCGAGCAAGTCCGTGCGCGCGATGCCAAGAAGATGCTCGCAGGCTTTACGTCGGGTCGCAACCCGCGCGGGTACCAGAAAGAGTCGATTGCGTCCGTCGACGACGATAGCACAGCAGCTACTGCTACTACTGGAGCCAGTCCAGCAGCATCATCGTCCGATGCGACTACAACAAACGATCCTACAACGACGACTGTGATGGTCGAAGCACTCGATGTCGACGTCGACGTGCCGCCAAAACCCGAGACTGCAGTACCTGCCGTTGAGTGGTGGGACATTGAGTACTTGCCGAAAGACAAGCGCGCAGCTGTCGACAAGTTTGGATTTCTCAAAGCAAAGAGCCAGCAACAGCCAGACAACGTCGTGGTCGCGTACACGGACATGAAGCTAAAGTTGTGTGCGACCGCGCATGTGATTGAACACCCAGCACGTGTTGCTTCGGTCGTGAAGCGAGACGACGAACCCGTTGTGCTGCCGCTCATGCTCACTGCTGCGGTGCGTCTTGGCGGCATCCGTGCGTGCCTTGCTGCGTGTCTTGGGTTGAAAGGAGACTGACAATGACTTTTTATGTGTATGTGTATGGTGATGCGATGTTGCGATTGTAGGAGCGCAAGAAGATCCGACGACAGAATCGCGCCGACCGCGAAAAAGAAAAGCAGGACAAGATCGCAGCAGGGCTGTTGCCGCCACCGGAGCCGAAAGTGAAGTTATCGAACATGATGCGCGTGCTCGCTGACCAGGCAGTCGCTGATCCGTCTGCGATCGAGCGCAAAGTGCGTGAACAAGTTGCTCAGCGCGAGAAGAACCACGAGATGCGCAACCTCGCACGCAAGCTTACGCCCGAGGAGCGGCGTGAGAAGAAACTGCGCAAGATTAAAGCCGATGCAGCCGGTGACATCCACGTCGCTGTGTTCAAGTGCGTCGTTTTGTGCTGTTGGTGTTGCCGCTGCTTGATATCGATTTGCTTGGACGTGAGATGTACAATCTAACCACTTGAACAACTGTGTGTGCATTTTGTTTACACCAGAGTGCCAGATCTATCGAATCCTCAGCATCGGTTCAAGGTCGATGTGAACGCGCAGCAGTTCCACCTCACGGGCGGCGTGCTGCTGTGCGCAGAAGGGAATGTGAACCTCGTTGTCGTCGAAGGCGGCCGGAAAGCGATCAAGCACTACTCACGGCTGTTGACGAAGCGCATCGACTGGCTCGGCGACGCCGACGACTCGGACGGCGGCAGTGACTCGGACTCGGACGGCGACGGGTCGAGGCGAAAGAGCAACGGCTGTCGGCTCGTGTGGCAAGGCGTCGTCGCACGCAAAGCGTTTGCGAACTTCCGGTTCCAGGAGTGCCGCACGGCGCCGACTGCGCGCAAAGTGATGGAGGCAAAGGGCGTCGCGCACTACTGGGACCTCGTCGCAAATTCGAGCGAGTGAGTGTAGCGCGAGCTTGCGACAAGTGTGGTCCAGCTAGTGTAAACATGAGTGTGTTCGAGTCGCAATGTACATGCGTTGCGCATGGCACGTCGCTGCGTTAATACCACACAACTGATACCATCATGCTGTTTGTCCGTTTCGATACTGTCGATAGTCTTGCAACATCGAGGGAGCTCAAATCTATGAACTGAGATGTCTTTGGTTCTGTATGCACGCACAGTGCGTCTACGCCGAGCGGAAGCATCGTGCGTGGTACTTTAGCGAGAAATGTGTGAGACGTTGGAATACTTGTCTCTGATTCTCAGAGTCTCAGGAAAGAGTGTTGTTAACCATGTGTACGGCTGTTGTGCTCCGGATGGATTTGCGCAGAGGACGAACATAAACTGGATACTAGCGAGAGTCATTTCGTGAGAATGCTGTTTACTTTGCTTTGAATTTGATGCACGTTGAGTACCAGTGGTATGCCACAGCAGGTGTACAGTACCTAGTACACAACAACACAGACCATCCTGATCACGATGTTGCAATCGGCAATGCCCGTGTTCAGCACGAAATCCAGCTCTTCGTGCAAATCTGAGAACTCATATTTTTCTGATCTGCAGGGCGGACCAGACATGTCATCGTCCTCAGAGTAGCTGAAGCGACACGAAAATAGTTGACGAAAATGCGCTTCTACGCCACTCTACCAGAAGACCCAGATGTGCTGAGTCGCGACGGATAAGGTGTTCAAGATGGCCAACGCGTCTTGCTGTGCGTGTGCCAGGTGAGCTCTCTTTCCTCCATCTGCTATTGCCAGCTTGTCCGCATGGTCGTCGATAAGTGTGGAGAGCACCCCCGCACTGTCCGTCGTTTGCTCGACACTGCGCACAACGGCAGCAAACGCTCATTGTGTGCTCTCTACCCACAGCGCGCCAACACCCGCTCTCAGCGTCAATCAAGCGACGACAAAATCCTCTGCATTTGGAAAATTTGCAGCGAGCAAGCAGCATCGACTGCCTCAAGCAGCGCAAAGCGAGTAGTACTGTACGTTCAGTTGCCACTCTCACCATCTGTTTCCAGCAAGTGCGACATCACCAGCCGCCGCCAAGCGCTTAACGAAGGCGAGCCAACAACAACAGCGACGCTCGAGATCAGTTCGTCGATCTGCCAGTTTGCCACACGCTCGCTCTTTGCCGCAAACTATCGACCACCAGCTCGCAGCATTTGTGTTTGTTCGTCGGCAGTGCTCGCATTGTCAAGAGCTCTTTGATCGACGCAGTCACAACAAACAGCGCATTCTCGCATCCCACTCTCGTTGCGAATCGCCACTGCGCAGTCGACGGCACCCACACACAACCGCATTTGCAGCAGCAACAGCAACAGCAACCACAGCATCAACCACAGCAGCGAGAAGCTCACAATGAAGACCGAGTTTAGCGTTGCTGGTCTCCCGATCGACATGCTCCTCCTGCCCGAGTTCTCGGCCGGTGCGACGTTTGTGCCAATGCCTCCAGCGGACGCCTTTGACAGCGACGCAGCCGACTTTGACGCCGATTTTGACGCATCGCGCGGCAGCCCTGGCAAGATGCAAGTGCTCGCAAACGGCGACATCATCGACTGCGGCCGATTGCCACAGACGGCGCGCAACAATCTGTACAAAACCGAGCTGTGCAAGCACTTTATGGACACTGGCGCGTGTCGGTACGGCAGCAAGTGCCAGTTTGCGCACGGCGAGCACGAGTTGCGCGGCGT
>JAADXH010000718.1:0-17789 GCA_023337595.1 Globisporangium camurandrum | reverse complement strand
GTCGGTGTCGGCGTTTCCGTTGGCGTTGGTGTCGGTGTCGGCGCCTTTGTATGCGGTGGCATCGTCGTTGGTGTCGGCGTTGGTGTCGGCGTTTCCGTTGGCGTTTCATCCGTTGTAGGAGGTACAGTCAGTGGCAGCGTTGGAGGTGGTGTCGGAGGCTGTGTTGGTGGCGCAGTCGACTCTGGCGAAACGCGGTTGCAACCCGTGAGCGGTCGCACTTCAGTCTCCTGGACGAACCAGGACTCATCCACTTGCTCGTTGCCCACATCGAACACCCCCGACTCAAATATCGCTTGCATGTCCTCGTCATCGTCTTTCGCCAACGCGCCGTCAAAATCCCACGTTGGGCAGGTCACCTTCGGCTGCTTGCGTGGAGTCATTGGCGACGGCGTTGCTAACGCATCACACCCGACTGATGGGAACACGCAACCCCAGACGTCGTCGCGGACGACTTGGCACACAGCGTCTTCAAATGCAACGCACGTCGACGTTGCTATTTGAAACGATGGCACCGTATCGAAGCAGTACTGCGCGCCTACGTCGTTCGCGCGTGGGCACGCCGTGCCGGATGGCGTGGCGCCGGTGCCAGAACAGACCACCCCACGGTCAGTCGAGAGCGAGTACGTTGCATCACGGCACACTGACACGTCATTTGCGTGCGCTAGTTCAATGGCAAGCAGGAGCGCACTCAGCACCAATACGAAGTGCTGAACCCCACCACCTTTGGTGGGTCGATAATGCGCAGTCAGCATTTCGTACACACGAGCGAGACGGACGCTTTTTGTCAATACGATCGTTGAGGAGCTGAAGAGATGTTAGTAGTCTTGATCGATTTCACGAATGACAAGAGTGGAGGCGGAATGAGGTGTTGATATGTGGTGGCGGTGGCTACAAAGTCGCAGCGGCGCGAAGAGGCACACAAACATCCAGCAAAAGGTCGGCGACGTTTCAAGGTATTACAACATAAAATAGATATTGAGCTTGGATTTCAACGGATCTCAACTTCAGCGTAAGCACCAGATGTGTCGATTTAGTTTTTATTTGGTTTTTTGTAGCCACACTCACATGGACCGAATAACTATTTATTGTCAGCTCCCTAACGCGCTCACTTAGAACTAATATATACGTGCCACCAAGGAGTACACGGCCACGGTACTACGTCCAGCTCATCGGTATATTGGAATGTATCGAGCCTCAACTCAATACTGATAGTAACTTCGTGCGTAAGTGACTCGTTTAGAAACTGATATTGTCGAAATAGTATCAAGTCGCGGTGAAAATAACTGTTTTCTCAAATAACTTTGCATAATACACGCATCAACACCAAACCTACATTGATCGAAGTTGAACACACGCAGCACAGATTTCGTGTGTTGTTAAAGCGTCCAGATAGACGATATTGGCCAAGAATTTGTTAAGCTAGTTTAATAACCATATTTATGTTAACGCATCGCACAAATGACTTCAGTCTTCACATTAGCAACGCATTATGGCACAGTCTTGGATCTTGTCGGGTTCAAAAGCAAACAAGTAAATTTAGTTGCCCAATATTGAAGGATCACAGGATTTTATTACAACCCATTTTCCGCATCTTGAATAGCTGTGTTTAATGTTCGGTTTAGTAGTTGTAACAGAGTTGTGACAGCTTGCTCTCGTATACCCTTTATTTTTGCAAACACAAGATTTTTCCGCCCAAAACCAGTGCAATACCTATTTTATCGTTTTATACAATAAGCGTAAAAAGCATCGTGAATTTTAATAGACGGAACGTTTACAAGTGGTATTCAGAGATGTAATACAAACCCACTAGTGCCGCATTAATTGGAAGAATCGAATCTATTTCTACAGACCGTATGCCACCAAACGAAACGTTGTATGATATGTACCCGAATCTAATGCAAAGCTCATGTGAAACAGAAATTTGGATCACAAAAGCGAAAGCGCATGTAGGTCACGCACTTACATATTCGAACCAGAGTGTTCGGTCCATATTTCTAACTTCCGAATGACCGCGCAAACAGCAGGAATATTTCCTGGGTATGCCGCTGCCGCGCACACCCATTGTATTAGTTTTGCGATATGACATTGTAGTCCGACCTGACATCCTCGCTGCAAGAAACAAGTGTATACATATCCTATGGTTTGAGCTGGCATGTTGATCTATGCAGTAGTCGCACACAATGTATGCATTTGTATTCAGCGTCAACGGCATTTGATCAAATATAGTTTGCTCGACAGCAATTGAAACCATCAAGTCTAGTTTACAAGTCACTCAATAGCTTTTTTACAAACACCACATTATTGGAAACGTGTTTCAGTAACTGCGCTTCTATATTTAACACAATTTCAGAAACGCTAGACAACAAAACTGAATAAATCGTATTTGCAACCGTCAGGGTATGAAAAAATTAACCATTTAACAACAACCGATCGGTCATGGGTCTGCACGTGTGACGGTGGCTGTATTTGGTCGATATTATACCTAAAGGTGCATACGACTATTAAATCTAGCCCACTCGTAAATCGTCCATTCAAGATGCACATCACGTTAAAAATTCGTGACATCATTCCACCCGGTGTACATAGCGAAGTGCATTATCGACACATACGTATTAGCGCGAGTGTCACGCTAAAACTGCAAATTCACTATTTAGTCGATGCATATATGCCAATAGGATATCAATATAGATCATCCCACATATGGCCAAATCCACTTCCTTAAACCATCTACAACCGTTCCAATAATTATGGGCACAATCGAGGGTAATGACAAGAACTTTGAAAAAATGTATTTTCTAACCAGTTTCCCATCCAATTGATAAATCTGCGTTACATTCGTTTCAAGTATGATTCGAGTTTGTGACAGCGCTGACTTCAACCTAATAATGATTTACACTGCGTTGCTCAAACCGCATAGGCAATGTCACTCCATATATGCATTTGAATTTGTAGGTAGTAGTATTTCTAAGTGTATTATCATAGCGTTGTGGGTGAGCAAATGGTCGAGATGCGATTTCGTTGCGCTTGATATAGTTGTGTTTAGTTGCTCAGCAACATCACAGTGCGTGTGATATAGCAAATCGTCAGTTTGGACACCTTCGAGCTGGTTTTCTTCTGTATACTGATCTAAAAGGAAACATGCTTGTGACGTAGCACCAAATCGTTTTTTCCTGTTAAATAATAGTGCGGGTTTGAAGAGGCAAACATAGAATACAGTTATACAATATTTAGCGACCAACACACACGTTTGCCTCGCGAGAGGACCAAATGACTAGATGGAGAGATGCTATTGCACTTTAGGCATCGCGAATATTTAATGCACACGGTGATTAATCAATAACGCACGATATAATTGATGTGCAATTGCTCAAAACTCACCAAAATCATCCCTCAATGGAAAACGTTATGTGCGGTGGTTATTTATACTGATCTGCAATATGAACAACAAAACACGATGGAGTTGCTTTTCCTTGCGGCTACGCGTTATATACATATATCATTCACTTGTGAAGCTACTAAAGGCAAAATGATCATAATTTACAACGCATGCAAACGAAACCAACTCCTAAACAAGTATCTAATATCCTACTATAGTGGAGTACATCGTATCTCAAGTTAAATTAATCTAGTCGATCGTTGTGCCTTCTTTTAATGAGTAGTTATCCGCACGAAGAAAATGTGACTTGATGTTTTGCTACGACATTGAAATCGAACGTGACAAGCTTTGGCTGGCATCATTCTAGAATAGTGGCATAAATATATGCTGTATTCCTGCCGGCGCTGCGCTAAAGCTTTGCATATCGGAAGTATTTAGATTGTATGTCATTTTCTACATTTTTTATCATCAGTACAAGCGCAGACACACAATTGTAACAAACTCAAGTTTTGAATGTTATTTGGGAGAAATATACTTGTGGTAGCCATGTTGGCGCAAATGTATGTATCCCTTTGATATAGCAAGACCGAAGAGCAGAAACATCAGGTATTTATGTGCCGATACATAGCTCGCCAGACACTTGCATCGCAAACAGTATATTTTTGCCGCGTGAAAGCTGCACAGCCGTCAAAGCGAAATTACTGATAAATGAAATTGTTATGCTGTTGCTTCGTTTCCTTTTGAGGTGCGTATAGAATTTAATCATCTGATACATTTTCACAGTAGTTCAGTAACATCCATTTTATCAGCTAAATTCGGGACATGGCAAAAACGATCACGTAAATGCCTGCTTTCTGGTGCCATATGACTTGAGTCTCAAGCATTAGGGAAAGCGCATTTTGACGACGCTTTGCAATAATGATATCTACTCACGCACAAAAGCGCTACGAAGTAAATAGTGGGATCGCATATGGTGGCACGTGTGCTGTAATTACTACCATATGTATGACTCTATGCTACCGCGTTCCGCCGTTTATATGAGCTGCCACATACAATATATTAAACTGATCAGCTAATCACACTACGCCATTTAAAGAGTGAGACTGTCGCCGCTTGTAAAACAATCTGATTCCGTGTAATTGTATTGCACAAACACTGCTCAAATTCGACGTAACTTTCCAAACTTCTCCTGTTGTCAATTGGAGCTGCAAATCCCTTTTTCTGTCGCTGAAAATATCATGTGTTTTGCATGTTTGTACACCATTGACCCAGCACATGTTTGTTGTTTTCAGTATTTCGTATAAACGGCGGTATGCTGTATATATCTATGTAGCGTAAAATATGACCGGTAATTCATATTGCATCAAAAACAACGCCATAACAAAAACAGCAGTATCGTTCTTATAGTTAAATATTTTCTGACTACAATCGCATCCACAATCTCGGAATTATGTTTTGCGTCTTGAAATGTTTAATCAGCAGCTGTTGCATTTGACATTGTACTATACTGCCCCATTTAACAATGGACAATTTGTTTTTGCAATATTGACCAGCAAATGATATTGCGTCAATTTTACTCCATTATCCAATGACTACTTCAGATTTGTGATCCACCAATTCCATTGGATGAACCTAAATGTTGTGTGCCGATTTGTTATGTCGTTCGTTGCATTTAAGTGATAAACACCCAAAAGCAAAAATGACGTGCGCTTAATGAATACCACTTTTGTAAAAAATTGAACCAAAACTGACTGTCAACCGAATTTTTGTTTTTTGTGTTAAGATTTAGACAATTAATAAGTACTTCATTTCCGCGTTTATAATGAGAGCGATACGATAAAACTATTTTTAAGATGTACACATTGAGGCCGTCATTTTGAACCATGAGGTGCCAAACACGAGGTATTTGATCAAACTTAATGTGATAAAATCTTAATCGTCCATACTTCAATGGGAAAGAGAAAGTATATCTCACACTTTCATATAGTAAAGTTAAGCAGAATACACCCTACCAAGCGCACCTATACTGTGCTTTGCAATACATACTACTACCTACTACGCTACATTAACTATGAGTCACACATAAGACGGGCGCAATAAAGCCTAAGTACAGGTTTAAGCAGATACACACATGGACGAGCAAAACAGCTCGAGTATTTACACAGATCCAATGCCACGACATACAACTATCATATCGCTTCTGTGTCTTTGAACATGTGGACAGTTTTGAGCAGACCCCAATGTGTCGATGGATTTATAGCAATTTTGACCAATTGGTGTGATTTGAGCAGTCATTGTACTGTATATTAAACGATCATAATTGCTTGAAATGACGTGATAACATAGTGCAATTGGTTTTCCGTCTATTATCCCGTCGAACCAACTGATGAACATATTTTGGTGGACAACTAAATTCCATACTCACCAAATGTCGACGGTGGCCTTCTTGCCTACCTGTATGTGTTGTCACCTCGTTTTTGCTATATTTATTGTAGACTTTTAAGTACATTTTGTTTTAACATTTCCTTCTTTTTCCAATTCCAGTAGGACAAATCCATGCCATGACGGCTCCGAGTAAGTCCACTCTTTCGCTATATCTGTGTCCTTTAACGTTGTCTTTGTGTACGCAATTTACAAATCTATCGTAATTCGTCCCGCAGATTGCAGATGTGTGTTTCTGCGCTTTATATGTTATTGCATCTTAAGAGAGTGCATCATATATAGAAAAAGTGCACACAACTAACATGCAACTGCACGCAAACAAGATACTATCTACACAAATGACTAATAATATCTCTTGTGCCAGATAGTACATGGTCTTAACGTATCTAGGTCTGTAAGTAGGGTTGGGTGGGTTGATGGGGAGGGGATTAAGCGACTACTGTCAAACCGGTTGTACTTTATGTAGACGATTGTGATGATATACGTTTGAATAAAATACCTCGCTTTTACATATCAATATACGTCATGTGTATGCATAATGTAGGTTGAACATGCCGGGATGTTAAACTATGTATTTAAGTTAATGGTAGTAATCACTTATCTTGACATTATGTTTAGAATTTACGTTATTGTCGAAATATCAGTACGCGGCGCGACGAAATATATGTAGCTGCGTACAAAGATTGCAGCGAAACTAGCAGGTATTGGACTGCATGTGCAACTATACATTGATTTTTTGCATGACGACAGTTTCATACATATTTACATGTGTTGGGTTTACAGATTGTTTTTTAAAACTCTATATCATATATCATTAGGCGGTACGGTATTTTATGAACTGTATGTGTTGCACATGAGCTATAAGTATTTACACACTACTCCGTCTACCAAGATGTTTCCAATCAAAATGCAATGTGACAGACACCACAATATATGTGCAATTACATTTAGTACGATTGGGCGTGCTTTCGACTAGTCGTTTACGTTCATTCATTTTGATATTTGTCGGCGAGCAAATCAGTCTTCGGTGAGCGCTTGATAGACTATTTCGACGCACAATACCTGATCGAATGCAAATGAAAAATTACCTAGTATACAATTCCTTTCGTAGATCAAGAAAAAATATTTTACTCATTCACATCAAGGCAAAAAGCTCAAGTTGAAGAAATGAGCTTGAGCCAAGTAAAACTGCTGTCATGTTGTAACACAGAGTGGTTGGCCATATTTTTGTGGTTTAGCTAAGAAAGTAAACAATTTGATTATACGGGCGCGACTAACAAGGCTTCGTATGCCTTTGGCAGGCATGAATATTGCGTGCATGACTATTGTGAGTATAAATATCGCAAGCCTTGCTATGGTTGACTGTTACCTTTAGCCACACCGTTATCATTTTTTAACAACTGACTTTGGGTGAAACTTTAAGCTAGAATAGTCAAAACGTTTGCTCTTTCATTTGTTCTTGGCTACCCTGCACTGGAAATCGCAACGTTTAGATATTGAGTAAACAAATGCGACGTCAAATACCGTGTTGGCATTCAGTCAGCTGTGCATATAGCCACTAGACCACATGGGTAGTGTTGGCTTCCACCCGAAAGAGCAAAGAAACAGCCATATGTATGACCTCATTAATTTGGCTTCGCGAATGACAAGTCGAGCAGCAGGTAAGAGCGAAGTGAAGCGCTAAGCAGCAAATGCAGAATCGAGATACGATTGAATGGAATTACCTGTCTGTTGTGCATTTTTATATTGAGAACTGCTGTACAATACAAAAATGGTGGGAGTTCTCTTTACAAGCGCCTTGTTTGGTATCCTTCGCAGCATGCACAAGATGCATTTTGTACTTATTCTGTGTGCAAAATTGTACCCACACGACTTGCTAATAGGAACCAAAATGATTGAAACTGTCATACACTCTAAATTCGATGTTTGAATGCAAACTTCATGGGCTGACAAAATGAAACTTAATGTAGTTAAATGATATATTTCATAACATACGTACAGCATACTGTACAATAAAGTACTACGTAGTATATAACTACACACGACACCTATTTTCGCTCATGTGTCGGCAATTCCAAATGAAGTGTTGGCGTATTGAAATGCAGAAATCACAAAAACCACACGAAACAAAAGCAGTTATTTTTGTGCGACACTCGTATGTTTTTACCTTCATAACCGATATCCTGCATAAAATGGTACGCCATTCTTAACATTAATTTACATAAATTTAGTTTCCAACATTTCAATCGACACGCTACGATCTCATTTGGAATTGCCGACACATGAGCGAAAAAGGTGTGCAAGTAGTACAGTACTTTACAACACTTCAATTAGCGCGGACTTTTTCACATCAAACGACAAACGACACAAACAATCACACATCTGCTTGGTCGAGTACTCCGATTTGCATTCCCTCAGCAAAATCTTTCATCGCTTTCTTCTCTTCCTCCTATCGCTCGCAATTCCATTCCCCTCCCACTCACATCCACCGCCTATTGCCTCATGCGCACTCTCATTCTCGCGTTACACAGTCGTGTTCCCAGCCGCAGGCGTCGCGTCCGGTGGGACGTAGTCCGGCACACCGCGCGTGAACGACGGGTGCTTCATGATCACGTAATAGTTAAAGTACGCGTTCGAGAACCCAAGCAGCGACACGAGGACGCCGTAGATACCGACCATCCCAAACGGAAAGATCGAGATCCTGCCATACAAATGACAAGTATAAAATAGTTACGACTCATTTTCATATATCTCGCACTATAAAATATAAGAATAGCGAGTCGTACATGCTCAAGAACAGACAGCGGCCCCATGGGCTGTACATGAACCCAAAGCTGCCGCGCAGCATCGCATCGAGCGTCTGCGTCCGGAGCTCGTAGCCAATCAGCAGCAGCGCAAAGAAGCTGTAGGCGTACAGAGAAACGTTAGAGTGTATCATTAATAGCGATCATCCATATCGACAGCCACGTACATCGTGTAGATGACCGACAGAGCATCGGCCATGACTTTGAACGCCGAGTCCGAGTGGACGATCTGGACGACAGCGAGTGCGACCATGCAGCCAGCGACAAACAAATTGAATCCGCGCATTGCCGACACGAGGCCAGAGACCGACGACCCCAAGATCCTATAAAGGTATCAAATATTAAATTAGACAGTCCATCTCGTACATTCAGTAGTTGCGCCACAAAACGTACATCTCTTTGACTTTTGTCTTGATCTCGTCCCAAACTTCACTGAGTGAAATTGCGTCGTCGTCGTTGCGGACTTTGTCGGCCGCCGATGGCGCAGGTGGTGGGAGCTTGAGGTCATCCGGGTTCAATGGCGGCAATTTGCCATACGTCACACTACCGAACGCGTAAAGCAGAGCAGTAGTCAGTCAGTTGGTGGATTAGGTACAGACAGATAGAAAATGAGAGAGCAGAAGCAGCAAAAGCAGTCGCGACGCATGTATACAACACGGCGGTCGGCGACCTACTTGTCGACTGACCCGTTGCCAGTCGGTCCAGCTGCGAGCACCGAACCGCCGAGTTGAGTCGTGGTGCCCATTGTTTGCATCGAGTGGGTGTTTTGTTAAAGTGTGTGGTGCCAAGTGGAAACGAACGCGTGCGTGACGAAAGACAGAGTCGGACGCGTGTGGGTGTTGTGGTCGTCGCTTGTTTGGTTCGCTCTGTTTGATGTGATCGAATGATTCACGTCGAGACGGATGGAACACACGTGTGTAGCAACAGCGCAAACACGTGTGAGTATGGTGTGAGTGAGAACACACGCACACACGGTCTCGTCCTCGCGATCACAGTCGCCAGGCGTCACGTTCGTACCTGCTGCGTTCGTCGCTTCCTTTTCGCAGTCGCTTCGGAAAATGTTGTAAAAAGTGGCGACTGACTTTTTGTTACTTAGTGAAGTGAGTGTTACTTTGGGAGCTTAACATATTGTCATGATATAGTAGCGTTGAAGCCCAGATCGTTGTTTGTTTGTTGTTGCGGATATCGACACAAGAAAGAGCATATCGACAAGCGACGTGCGCAACGAGTGTGTGTACTTGCATCTCGACGCGTGCGGTCATACTACACGTGCCATTGCGTCGCAAGTGATTGCGGGCGCCGCACACAACCAAAGCAGACGCTGCTGCCCTTGTCAGCGCTGCAACATCATCAAACGAGTTGAAACGACCATTTCCAAAACAAATGGACATCGAAGTCGGCTGTGTCGTGTCGTACGCGACCGGCAAGTCGGGCGTTGTGCGGTTCGTCGGTGAGACGGACTTTGCGGCCGGCGAGTGGGTCGGTCTCGAGCTCGATCGACCGGAGGGGAAGAACAACGGCGAGCTCAGTGGTCGCGTATATTTCGTCTGCCCACCGAACCACGGACTATTTTGCAAAAGAGCGCAGATCAAAGCCGTGCTCACGCGACCTGACGGGACTCGTCCTGTTGCTACTAATAGCAATGCGCCACTACCACCAACGCCGACGCATGGCTCTGCAAGCGCGCGGCTGAATGCGACCGCAAGCGTCGCTGCTGCGAGTCGTTTGCAGCAAATGCGCGACAGGCGCGCATCGGGCATCAGCGCGTCGTCGTCGTCGTCGTCGATCCCACCACCAGCTGCTACTGCAGCAGCATCTACACGCACAACGAGCTTCTCGCGCACTGCAGTGTCTGCCAGCCCAACGCCTTCAACCAGCAGCAGCGCAATCAGTAAGAAACTGCCGCCAGCCGCCGCCGCCGCATCAAGTACCTCCCGCCTTTCGCTGTCCCGGACGCCGTCGCTCAGTCTATCGGGCGCTACAACGAGCAACCCGACAACAACAACAACAACCGCCATTGCAAACGACGAGCAGCTTGCTGATGCACGTGCGACGATCGCACGGCTCGAAATGGAGCTCGAACAGCAGCAGAAACACAACGAGCAGCTCCAACAGACTGTCGACGCGTTACGCGACGACGCTGCGGCTGCTGCTTTGACGACCGAGAAGCAGCGCACGCTGTCTGTTGCCAGCGACGCGAGCGATAAACAAGACGACAATGCAGCGCTCGCAGCGTTTACAGCTGCTGCTGCAATTGCGAACGCTGCACGCGAAGCCGAATTGCTCGCAACGATCGACGCTGTGAAAGCGGAAGCCGACGCGCACGTCGAGCGCATTCGCCAGGAGTTTACGGACGACTGTACAGAGCGCGAGCGGCTGTGGAGTGACCAGATCGACGAGCTACGATTGGAAAACGCAGCGCAGGCGTCTGACGTGAAAGCGCTCGAGAGCGACGTTGCGCAGCAGCAACAGCGACTCGCAGCGTTTGCAGCAGCAGAGCAGAAAAAGGCCGACGAGATGGCGCATGCGCTCGCGAAGCAACACACCGACGCGCGGCGGATGGAGGGACTCAAGCAGCAACTCCAGGAGCTCCAGGACGTTGTGGAATCTGTCACACTGGAGAAAGAATCGCTCGAGATGGACAAGGAGATTGCCGAAGAGCACGCTGAAGAGTGTGCTGCGGAAGTCGAGCGCTTGAAAGCCGCATTGGCGCTTGCGGCTGTCACTGCGACAACAGCAACGAGTGGAGGAGAGACGACAGCAGATGCAGATGAGCTGGTCGAAGAGAATCGCAAGTTGCGTGCGGCCGTGAAAGCGCTTCATGAACGCAGCGCCGACGAAAAGAGCGAGTTGATGAAGAAATTGCGCGTTGCGCAGCGCGAACTGACGGAATTAACGAGTCTCCGCGAAGAAGTCGAGTCGTTGGTACGTTGGAGTGGTTTCTGGAATGTGGTGTGGTTTTTGAAATGGTTGGCGAAGGTATTTTTGACATCTGGTTTGTAATTGTTTGCGTCTGCTCCGTGTTGAGCGGTGCAACCAAATGTCTGTTTTTTTGGATATGGTGATTGTATGTGGTTTTTGATTAGTGATGTTTGATTTACTTGGCGCGAACCTATAGTTTCGTATGAACTGACATACGTTGTGTTGCATTGACTTGTTTTTTTAAATCCACGCAGACACTCAAGCGCTCGACGCTCGAGACAGAGGTGGAAGATCTGAAAGAGCAATTGGATTTAGCGTCTGCGTACGAGTCGATGGTTGAAGATCTGACGGAGAAGAATTTGACGCTCGACGAACGGAATGCAGAGTTACAAGCTGACGTGTTGGCGCATGAAGAATTGAAGGAAGTGCATGAAGAGATGGAGCATCACCACAACGAATACGAAGACGAATTGCGTCTAGAGATTGAAACGCAAACTTCCAATACCCAAATGCTCAAGCAGCGCGTGTCGCAGCTCGAAACAACGATCGATGACAAAGACCGAACGATCGATCGGTTTAGAGATCTTGCGCAGCGCCATCGCGATGAGATTATGGGTTTGAAAGCGCAATTGCGGACCGAAAGTGGCGCGTTGGAGACCCTGAAAGGCACGACGCACTCGGCATTGAACCAATCGCTCAGTCTTCGGACGTCCGCAGCTGCTGCGCGTGCGTTGGAAGTCGACGCCGCAACGCAGCGCATTGCTGCAGACCAAGCGAGTGTCGAACTGGTGTTCTATAGAGCGATGCTACCGACTGCGTTGTTGACGGAGCGCGACCAGCAGATGCTGCGCGTGCGTTTGCAACTCGGTCGCGTCGCGTCAAAAGCCGACGTGTTACTGCAAAGCGTACGACGCGATGTCGAGACTGTGGGTGCAGCACAAGCGCTTTCACACGACAGCGACAGTAGCAACGAAGCGCATGCCAGTCATTCGTTAAGTGAAGTCGACGCGACGCGGCTGCTGCAGCTGTTGCGATTGGGCGAGCAGCTTGCAGCTGTCGCCTGCGACGTCCGGACAGATCTGTTTGTGCTCGAAAGCCATTTGACGACCGACGACAAGTTTGTAGCGCACATTACGACGTTGAATGCTGCGTTTGCGCGTCTCCAGAGCGTGGAACTGGCTCTCGACAGCGGCTTTGTAGCAATTGTCGATGGATCGTTGCATGCGGCAAGCGACCGGATCGTTGCGGCTATAGTGGACGCAACAGCGCAGCGTCAAGCGATGCCACCAGTGAACAATGAGACAACGATGCAACGGAGCGCTGTCGTGAAGCTCGAAGCGCGCAAGAGCGTCTCGTTGCTTGCATTTGCTGCCACTGCGATGCTCGTACTGACGCAAGCAAAGCAGCGATTGATGACGCAATCCGACGAACCGGAAAAACGCGATGCGTTGACGCCAGCGCTCGATGCGCTTGTTGCAACGCTCACGGCGCTCGTATCGACCACGCAGCACTTTTACAGACGCGCTGAAATTGATTTAGCGCCAACGGACGACGACAACGATGGGATTGTAGCAGTTGGTGGCGACGTCATCGAGCTTGTGGATGCGTATGCGACCGAGAGCCAGCGCGTGTGGCGCGCAATGGAAGCAGCAGCAGCAGGCGACAGTCCAAACGACGCCATGTTGCAAGGCGTCACGTCGCTTCATGACAACGTCGCCACACTGTTCAAGAGCGTCTGCCGCGGTGCGTTCACGGACGCTGTAGCAACGCGCACGACGATGCCGCGCACCGACCGACGCGAGTTGTCACTTCCAGACGCTACAGGGCGACAGCCGCAGTGGCGCACGCGCGCAGACGCGATTCACGCAGAGTTGCTCCATGCAACGACGCTCCAAGCGCGTGTGACTGAACTTGTGGACAGCTGCCAGTTGCTTCAATGGCGCATTCGCGACCTCGAACGGAGCGACGCGCAACATCGCGTCGTTGCGCAGAAGCTCGAGAGCGAAGTGTTGAGATTGCGGGACGCTGCGGCGCAAAATCTAAATGAGAAGACAGCACTGAGTACACAGCTGACGACGGAGCGCGAACAGTTTGCCACGACGCTCGACGAGTCGCACAAGGAGAAAGCAGCGCTCGATGGATTGAACAGGGAATTGCGCAAGCAGTTGCAGCGACGGAGCGACGCTGGCGCTGTAAATGCGTCCTCTGCTGCAACGAGTCGTAACACGGGGACGACGACAGCGCTGCGCTCGAGCGACGCAGATGCAATGAAACGCGCGTTTGCGCTGCTGCAGACCGACTTGCAGCGCGTGCGCGGCGAGTTAGCGACCGAGCGCCTCGCGCGGCTGCTCGGACCAGCGCCACATGCGAAGAAGCCAGAGGCGATTAGCGATAAGTCCACGCCAGCGCTCGATGCGTCTTTGGCGCGCGTCGCTGCGTTCTCGTTGCAGCTGAGGACGCAACGCGCAATGCCGACGCTCGTCGATTTGGCAGCAGCGCAACGCAACAACGCAGCAACGCCACACGAACAACGGACGCTCGCAACGCTCGCACGCGCCAAGCAAAACGACGCGCTTGTCGCAATGCGTCAAGACGTGAGTGCAGCGATGCGCGCGGATGGCTGGAGCGACGATGCCGCGCAAGCGATCGCGAAAGGCGAGAGCGTGTTTGGGTGGACGCCAACGCCCGAGATGGAGCGACCGGCGCTGCTGCGGGGTCGCGTGACGCTTGGAGGTCGGAAACATGACATATCGACAGCGCAGTTGCCAGTGCTTCCGTTGCTGCTGAACCGGTCGCAAGTCGATCGGCTGGCGCACACACTCGTGTGCTGAGTAGTGCTCGGACATACTGAGTTGTTGCAGTAGTACAATTTATAGTGTATCTGCTTATACTTAAGTAAGCTACATATTCTTGTTAGCACATGTGCTAGCAATCGGATCACTTCTTGTTCGACACAGGTCCTAAGCGATTTGAACTGAGGATTTGGCAATCCAAAATCAGCATGTTTCAGAGTTGTGAATTCATTTCAAAAGTTATGCGCACATGTTGCACATGGTTGAAACGAGTGTAACAAAAGGGGAATCGAATTCGGCTTCCACATTTCAGAGCAATTCTCGAAAAACCTCGTTTTGAAGGTTACCGGTTGGGACGCGGTACTATAAAAAATGTAAATAGTTAGTAAGTTTGCAAGTTTCAATTGCCAAAGTTCAACAGTTCAGCATGACGACCATCGAGAACGAGCGCGCAATGAACGAGGCGTCGCCGACGACGTTCTCGACGCACGGCGCGGCGTTCAAGCCATTCGGTACGCTTTTACTCCTGCATGCGCATGCACATGCAAAGTCGCTCCTGTCCATTGCAGCAGGCGCGACGTCGCTTTGTGTATCCCTCTAATGCAGTCAAACTCACTGCGTTACGCCTGCACATGCGCACAGGCAAGCGCACGGAAAACCTGTCGGCCACGTGTCCATGGGCGATCTTTCCGCGCAAGAAGCTCGACGTCACGTACCGCGACGTTGCAACTGGCTTGCGTGCATGTCTCGCACTGCCCGAGAGCGAGCGCGACGAGCACGCGCAGCGCCTCGCACATCACTGGGACCCAACGGGCCACTCGATGGTCACGCTCTCTGTCCGGTACGTGTCGTATCTGCCCTGTCTATATGCATATCGACTGCTTACACCTGTATGCAACAGCACGGGCTTTGATCTGCTGCTCCAGACGCTCGCACTGCCGCCTGGATCTGAAGTCTTGTGCAGTGCGATTACGATCCCGGACATGCTCCACATCCTCAAGCACCACAAACTCGTCGCAATTCCAATCGATTTGTCACCGACGACTCTCGCAGTCGATCCAGCAGCACTGGCCGCAGCAGTGACGCCGCAGACGCGCGCAGTGCTGGTGGCGCACATCTTTGGCTCACGGTTTGCGCTGGACGATGTGTTGGCGATTGCAGCAGCACACGACCTCGTCGTGATCGAGGTCCGTCGAGCCGAAAAAGGACATTTCCTGTCGGCATGCATACACACGGAACTTGTCTATATGCAGACAACATCATGTTCGACTTGTATATGAATGAGATACTCATACATATATCGTCCTCTATATGCATATCCATGCACAGGATTGTGCACAAGCATTTGCGGGGATGCACTATACGGGCGATGCTCGTGCCGACGCGTCGTTGTTTAGTTTTGGGACGATCAAAACAGCAACTGCATTTGGCGGTGCGCTCGTGCGCGTGAAGGATTTGACGATTTTGGAAGCCATGAAGCGCCGCGAGCGTCGGTTCCCCGCACAAACGAACGCGCAGTTTGCGACCAAGTTGCTCAAGTACGGATTCTTCCACGGCGTCACGACACCAGCTGTCTACGGCGTGTTCCTCCATGCATGTCGCGTAGTCGGCGGTGCGTTATGGAGTCATCCAGATTAAGGCTGTAAGTGCTGGACTCAACTACTGTGTGGGACACCTCTCTGTATGCATAAAATATGCATGTAGCAAACCACGATACCGTGATCACGGCTGCGATCCGGGGTTTCAGTGGCAGCGACCTCGTAGCGCTTATTCGCTACCGGCCGTCGGTCGCGTTGCTTGCGATGTTGTTGCATCGTTTGTCGACGGTCGACGACGCGTACATTGAACTACGAAAGTGCGTTCAAACTGGCTCTTTTTTGTTATGTCGGCTATCCACACAGACTCATTGTATTTTGCTGTTTGAATGCTCGCAATAGACGCAAGAGCGAACAACTGGGCGACGCAATTCGCACGATTCCAAACGTCCAAGTGCGTCAATTTGTAGCAGAACTGGCTCTATTGCGCCGTACTGATCGTTCCCACAACAGATTCCCGCAAGTTTAGCTGCATCGCACGTCTATTGGCTTTTTCCAGTCATCGTCCCGTCGCCCGCAGACGTGACGACCTTTATGAACCGCCACGTACGCCCTATCGCTATGTGTTGCGCTCGTACTGGCTCTATCGCGTTCACTCACTATCTCATAACAAAACGCAACGCTTAGGGCTTTGACGTCACTGCGGGCGCGACGCAATTGACGTTCGTTCCGAGGTACAAAGTGCCAAATTGGTTAATTTGATAAGAGGCAATTGACTCCCTGTATATATGCATACTGGACTGTCTATATGAATATCTGTGTCGCCATCGTCAGTCCATTGGGAGCAGCACACGATCCTGTTTACGCGAAGTTTCTCATGACGCAGTACGTTTGATGTCTTTGATGTGTTTTATGTGGATCATCTGACGGACGGTTTGTACGCTTGACGCTTTCCACGCAGTCTCGTGTATTTGCCAGTGACGGCTGAGACGCCAAAGTGGGCAGTCGACAAGATGGTCGCGTGTTTGCGAGAAGCAGTGACTGCGTCGCGGCTGTAAACGCCATAAAGAGAGAGAGAGAGAGACAGAGAGATTAAAGCTTCCGTTGCGATCACTAACGTGGGACCTCTGCGAAGGTCAACTCCGGCCTCAGCGAGTATGACGTCCGTTAGGCTGCTGTTACGTGACTCAAATAGTATGAGCTCCCCAACAACTTTCGGATGGCGCAAATGTGCGCCATCAATACCAAATATGGGTTGTGTACATGCTTGTGCTTGCCGCGCGCAAGGCGGCATCAAAATGCGTGTGCGAAACAACTGTGATCGTCTACCTCAAATGATGTCAATGATCCAGGACTCGTGTTATAATAACCCGCAAGGTACGAACGCAACATACCGAAACTTTCAACAAAAACTTCTCGTGCTTTTGAACATTTGCACCAATAATGATTCTTGCTGCCGTCCGCCTTGCAACTTCTACCCCTTCACTTGATTGTAACTTCTTTTCAAGCACTTTGACTTGTAATGACGGCGCGTTTGCAAGGACAGTCTGCGAGGTTGCTTTCTGTTAAATTTGTATCAGAGTAGCACGAGCGATTGCCAGTCGTTTTGTTCGACGTTAATCGCATTTCGACAAAGTACGAGCACAATTGCACGATGCTAGTACAAACATAAACAACGCGATGACCGCTTGTGAGCGATCGTACTTGGACCACACGTTTCTGATTTCGCAGTGCATCGTCCTGGATCGCACAAACTCGAGCTGATCGTGAAATGCATATTTTACGACATATATTAGCTCATCAAGATGCATTTACTGTAAGTATGTGACTATGAGAATCTAAAGCAAATGGTACCAAGAATACCATAACAATTCGATGTTTAGACTTGCAACGAAATGATGCCAATACGTCAATTTCC
>JAADXH010000717.1:0-17790 GCA_023337595.1 Globisporangium camurandrum | reverse complement strand
GTACCCCAGACTGCTGCTAGACCGCATAGTTCTTCGCATTCCTCAACAACACGCAAGTGCATCCCAACCCAGCCAGTATGCACCATCGCGTCAAGTCGTCCACGGCGTCCCCATCGGCGAAAACGTCGCTCCAGACCAAGATCAAGAGTGACGATGGCGTCGATTCGTCCACAGCAGCGCCGCCGCATGCTTCACTTATACAGACACATGCAGCGATCCGTCTAGTCAGACTAGCGCTGCTGCAAGCAACGAACTACCTGCCATCCCGCCAGTCGACTGCCACCATTACCTGTCAGCTCTTCGTTGCTGTCACGACTGTCATTTCGGTCACTTTAATGGCCAGCAGCTTGAATGACGATAAGGACGTTTCGGCACCGCACAACATGTACCCGCACATGTTTGCACCGTGGGTGAATATGTCGTCGTACAAGGACAACATCGAAGGTGTCTTTGTTACAGCCATAAGTGTGAGCATGCTGTTCGTAGTATTGTTCTGGGTCGACGTTGACCTCGACAATATCGCAGCACCATGCGACGCTGGGTCGTTGTAACGTGTGTCGTGTACGCGGTCGCACTCGCAGGTATCCACGCGCTCGTTGCAGCCAAGACGGCAACATGCAGCAATCACGTGAGTGACTTTGCTGCGCGGTTCAACGCCTTCTACTGCGACGTCCGCGCCGTGCGCGTGTGTGTCCAGAGCGAGAGCGAGCTGCAGCAGCTCGTCATGCGTGGCAACGCGAGTGATGCTGAGCTTGCAGACTGGCGCCACTGTCAGTGCCTGCTCAAGTACGGTATCGACGAGCGTGACAACGACAGCAGCATGACTCGCATGACGCTCAATCAGCTGCGTGTCAACGAAAACGTCGCAGTGGTCGACATGACGAAGCTGTACACGTTCATTGACGACTACAGCAGCGCGCACACGGTCGACAGCTGGTGCGACAACATCTACAGCCGCCGGAGCACAGTGACGCCGCTCTCGGACGTAGACAACCGAGAGCTGCTGTCGTCGTCGTTTGCCGCGAATCCGAGTGTGTTCGCTCGCTGCGTCAATGAGCCAGCGCGTGTGCTGCACTCCCTTGACCGAAGTGTTGGCGCGATCATCGTCTGCCTATTGGTCGCACTTGTGGCATTCAACATCGCAGATGACGCTCGCAAACGAGGCGAGCATCAACAGAGAGTGACTCATCAATGATAGTTAGCGATGCCCTTCAAGTTCGTCCAATTGACTGTTTACCTCATTTCTATCCTTCGCTGTCATTGTGGTGTTCTCTGCTCAGATCTTGTTGCATAACTCTCTCTCCTCTCTTTCTCTCTTTCTCTCTCTCTCTCTCTCTCTCTCTCTCTTTATCTCACTTGCTCTCCCTAATGCGGCAACAATCGCTGTGCTTCCTCCTCTTTCGAGATACGTTCCTGCTCGAGCGTCTCGGTCGCTAAAGCATACCGTTTGTCGATCGTCCCAGCAACCGGTGCGACAAACTGCGGCGCGTCCTTTGCTTGTTGGGCATATTTCAAAATTGCTTCGCGTGGATCCTCTTCACGGAAGCTACTTTTGATGTGGCTGCTCATAAAGTACTGCGTGAACGTCGAACTGCCTCGAATCTTCCCGCCCATCCCAGGACCACTCGCTGGCTTCTCCGGTGCTTTTGCTTTCGCTTTCGCAGTTGTGTCGCCCCCTGGAAACTTGCGCTTGCTACCTCCATTACGACCACCGCCTCGCCCACCACCGCCCACGCCGTTGTCGTCCCGGTACATCGGCAACGCATGTGGGTTGTGGACATCGCCGAGACCGTCGATACGCGCCCCCGAGTCGGTGCGTTGGACCTTGCGCTTCGTCGTTGCAGTCAACAAGACGCCTTTCGTGCTCATGCCGGGTTGGTACAACACCCGCACAGCACCACTGGACGTCCCAACCGCCACTTGGTGGATCCCTGCGTGCCACTCGACGCACACGGCGCTCTCGTCGTCGTGTGGCATGGGGATCTGGATCAGCGGTTCGTCGGTTGCAGGCGTGTGAACATCCAAAAACAGCACAGCGCCACGCGCGTGGCGGCCCCGCTGGACGCTCGTACCTGCGACCAAACACGTCCCCGCGCCATTAAACGCGACGTTCGCGGTCCCACTGACGCCCTCAATCCCACGAAACGTCTTGAGCGGCGCTACGAGTTTACGCACGTCCCACAGCTTCACGGAGTCGTCGACACATGACCGCGTCGCCAGCACGCGACCATCGGGCGAGAACCGAATGCTCGAGATCCCGAGATCGCCCGATGCTTCCGCGTGTGCGTCTCGGATCGTCCACGCAGCGCCAGCGTACAACTTGCGTGGATCAAAGCACTGGACACTGCCGTCCATCGTTGCGCCAGTGATGAGCGAGCCATCGAAGCTGTAGCGACACGTCGTGACAGCGACGCGCCGGCCGCGTTTGCTCTTGAACTTGATCACTTCTGCATTAATGAGCTTCTGAAACGTCTGTTTCCCATCCAGACGCCAGCGACGGACCGTCCCATCGAGTGAACTGGTAATAAACTCATCCCGGAGCGTCGGGTGGTACATCCCACTCGTCGTCGCGTGCGTATGGCCGTTTGTATGCGCCATGTCGACGACGTACATGTCGCCTTTCGCACACTGGAGCTCTTCAACGCCTTCGCGGCTCAGGATCTTCGGTTGCGACGACCCAGTGGCGGCCAGCAGCCGATCGCCACTTGGACTGTAGGATACTGCAACGAGCGGGTGGCCGTCGTCGACTTCAATCTGCCGAAACGGCTTGACAGACCGCGCCATGCCTGCAAAGTCCCATAGTTTCACATAATAGTCCATCGAGCCAGTTGCGACGCGACCACCGGGTGGATCGATCGCAAGGCACGCAATTGCTTTTGCATGGCCAGCAAGTTCAACTTGGTGCGTCGCGGGGACTTTGTAGCGCATCGCAACGTCGTCTTGTGCATCGTCGTCATTCGCATCGTCGTCCTCGCTATTGTCGTCGTGTTCCACTTCATAGTTGTCTTGTGGGTCGCTCTTGTTGTCGTTCGAGTCGTTTGTGGTTGTTGGCGTTGGCGTCGAGAGTGTAGGAGGAGAAAGACGCGCTTGTGCGGGCGCTGCGAGCATCTGTGCAGTCAACGCAGCGATTTCTGCTGTGCGCTAGTACGTAGACAAACGATACGAGCGTCAGTATCGACTGCAGAAAGAGAAGAGACGAACAAGAACGCACCTGTTGCCGCGCATCTGCTGCTGTCGTTTGCGCATTTAAAGCGTTGCTGCTGCTGCTGGTGGTGAGCGGTGGTGCCGTCACTTTGCGCTGTAAAGAGCCAGCACCAAAGTGCGTCGGTAACGCAGCAGCCAACACGTCGTCTGGTATCGTATTGCTGTTGCTATTGCTAGTATCAGCAGCAGTGACGCGTGGATTCACAAGTACAAACACGCGCGAACTCGCACCAAATCGGATCTCGTCGCCGTCTATTGCTCCCATACGCACGCGTGGGTGAGTCGCAGACAGAGAGATATGCAAAGCACTTACATACGCACCACTGAGCGCAACGGGCGTCTCGGGTTGGATCTCACTGCCGTTCACGAACGTGCCTTGCGCCGACCCGAGGTCGACGACGTTGATGTAGCCGTCCTTGTCGTGCACGAGCGCTGCGTGCTGGCGCGAGATCGACGGATGCGCCATCTCGTAGTCACAGACGTCGGCACGGCGACCGAGCACCGTGCAGGCGTTCGTGCCGAGTGCGATCGTGTCGATGCGCGCGCCGTCTTTGCGCACTTCGAGCTTTGCGAATCGGTTCGCGCGCGTCGGCGTCGCCGCCCTGTAGCATCACGCACAGCAAAGGAAAGCAAAGTACAAATCGTGGGTACACATGGGGATGCTAAGTAGCGCCTCCTTGGCTGATGTACACGCTACAATGCGCACGCACCATTTCGGCGTCTTGAACGCCATCAGGGTCGAGATTGCGGATTGGCAAATGTTTTTCCAGCTTATATATTATCTAATGTAGCAGAATATATGTATACAAAATGAAGAACACGCACTTTCATTTTCGAGCTATTAAAGACAGCAACACCGTGGCAGAAGCGCATTGCAGCGAGATGTGGCGCCTCCTCGAGCAAGCGGCGAAGAGCGCAACAGCGAATGCATCCGAGTACGTGAGCACCGTGCAGGAGAAAGCGCAGTCGATTGTCGCCACCGTGCAGGACGAAGCAGCGACGCTCCTACATGCACTCGGCACGACGCGCATCGGTCCAGTCGACGAGGTGTGTACGTGTGAGTGTATGACAGTGTAGCCGCCACAGTGCTTTCTTGCCTGCTTTAGATCGTGCAGTCGATATACTCATATATCACACACGCGTGACACAGCTTCTGTACGAAGAGATCGATGCGTACAAAGCGTTTCTCGACACCTTCAACGTCGAATCGCGTACCGACGAGATTGCACACATTCTGTCCACGGAGGACGACATCCGCTCACTGCACGACGACCTCGTCCCCGTGCAACTGAGCTACGACGAGTTTTGGAGCCGCTTCTTCTTCCGCCAACACCAAGCAGCAGCCGCAGAAGCGGCAGAAATAGCAAGCGCCTCGCTCCGCAGCGATAGCACCGACGCCACCGACCCCAACGACCTGACGCTCACTGCGAATGCCATTGACGACAAGGACGACGCGGACAGCAGCAGCGCTGCGCTCGTCCCAAACGCAGACACTGCGGACCGCCGCGCGGCGAAAGCGTGGGAGTGCAAAGCTCGTGAGCTCGAGCAGCGCGTCGCATCGCTCACATCACAACTGCGCGACACGACGCAGCGCTTGGAAGCCGACAAACAGGCCGACGTCGATGGGTTGTGCGCGTCGTTTGACGCATCGATGACCGAAGCGACGCTCCAGCTCGATGCAGCACGCGCTGCAGGCTACGACGCTGGCATTCGCGAGAGCGAAGCGATCGTTGCTGCAATGCGCAGCGACGCCGATGCAGAGATCGCAGTGCTCCAGCAGCAGCTTGCAGCTGCACAAACGACACAACAACAGACGCCTACAGCCGACGAGTCAGCAATTGCCGATGTGAAGCGCGAGTCGGAGCTCTGGCGCATGCGTGCGATCAAGATGAAGAAAGCGAAAGAGGCAGTCGACGCAGAGCTTGCGACAGCCGCGCAGCAGCTCGCAGACGCAAACGCAGCTGCGACGGAACGCGAGGACGCAGCGTTTGCACGTGGGTGCGTTGCTGGTCGCGCTGAGCGCGAGGTTGAGGTCACAGCGCTCGAACGTGCTGTCGAGGAAGCGTTTAACCGCGGTCACGACGCTGCGTCTGCTAAATCCCAGCGGGAGATCGATCTATTGCGGACGGAACTCGCCGTTGTTCGTGCGGGTCCAACCGAGTTGTTGGAACTGGAGACTGAACCGGACGTGATCTGGAGCGTCCCGGTCCCGGTGCTCGGCGACGAGTTTAGTGACACGGACGCCATGTCGCACTCGATCGACAACCTCCACAGCGCAGCGGCAAGCGACGCTGGCGGTGCGAGTGACGCAAATGCGTGGGACCCGCGGGCATCGGTGGCGATGTCGGACGATACAGGTGTCCCCGACGCACCACGGGACGATTGGGGTGAGTGGTGAGAGGTAGCAGGAGAGAGAGAGAAAATAGGAGGACGCGGTAGAAGTGAGTTGTTGATGGCGATTGATAGGGAGATGTATGTGCGAATACAATCTGCTTTTATTATGATCAGAATGGGGTTGTCAGTTTAAGGTGTTTGTTGTAATCTCGGACGTTCATCATGTTTATTTAGGTCATCAGAATAGGATTCGGCATTAGCTTTGCTTATGCCGGTATATTTTAGCTCGTAAATATACCGCACAGGTGATACACATTACAACCATCAAACTTGATAACCTCACCGTTTTTGGGGTTGTAGATTAAGCAAGTGTATTGGTACCCAATTTGGCTAAGCACTTTTGTTTGTTGGTGTTACAGACAGCGCACAGTGAGAGAACACAAAGATGTGGAACAATAATAGTGAAGAATTCAGGATTCCAGAACACAAATATATCATACAAAACGAAGTACAGGATAACGCATGTGTGAAACATAAGAGCTTATGCTTAACATCCAATACAATATTGTCTTATTCAACTTAGCTAAAACAAAGTTGTATTAGACAGCATCTTCTTTCAATAGTTAAAACTGCGCAATAGTGCATACTTCATCCGAGATAAATATGTTTTACAATCGGCAGCTCGCCATTTTTAACGCATTCTTTACAGTTGCATGCCAAAAGTTGCACCAAAAAGGCGCACAACCGCCACTCATTTCGAAACACACAAACAAAACGCTCGCAAAGCCAGTGCTGGATACCAGATAAGGCGCAGCTACGTTCCCTCGCTTTCTTGCGCACGTGTGCCGCCGCGCGCATCGAGGTCTCATATACGAAATCACTGCGCAGCACGCAGATCGACCGAGCAACAGCAGACATCAACCCCAATAGCAATGCCACGTCGCTCGCAACGAGGTACGAGTGTGTGCATGTACCATGCCATCGATGGCATGTTCCTGCCGCGAACTACCAATCTTGCACATGCAGGCACTTCAAGCAACGAACACTTGCGCCGAGCTCGTGCGCATTCTGCACTGACTGGCCTGCGATGCGAGCGACGAGTGGACTGCCGTGCACAGTCGTGGCCTCGAATCTGAGCCAACATTCGTGCGCAACGGTACGATTATCGCGTCAGGCGACGCTGGCGTCGACACTTTCGTCGGCAACGACGCGTTTACTGCGTGGTACATCAAGACCGGTGCCGCGCAATTGAGCGCGCCACCGGCAAGCGTCAGGGTGCCACCATTCGCACGCAAGCCACAACTAAGCCTCGAAAAACCTTCTGCGAGTGCTTTACACCTTCCGCACGCGTCCAGGCGCCACAACTCGTTCACACGCCACCACCGATAGCTGCAGATCCTTCTGCGAGCGCTGCAGCGCTTCATACAAGCCCCCAGACGCAGCCACACGTCTCATGTTTTCCAGTTAGCGTATTAACGCCATCACCAAACACCGCGACGCCAGCGTCTTGGTACTACACACCGGCGCAGACACCAGTGACATTTACTGCATTGCTAGCAGAGCCGACATCACATTGCACGTCTCTATCTGCTGTTGCTCTCATGACAGACAGGCCGTTTGTCACTCTTTGCTACCTCGTACCTGTACGCTATGCCGGAAAGCGATACCTCGCACGTCGGCACGCCGTTTCACGAGACTTTGCTCGACGCAAGCATCCGTGTTGATGAACTGAACGCGTCGAAGAGCGATGACGAGACTAGTGAAGGCCAAAGTGACGACTAGGAGAAATCAACATCAAGCTCAACGACGGCCGCGTTACCAATCGACTACATATAAATCAACTACATTGGCAACGATGATAGTAAGAGCGACTATGACTCGAAACGCGACTATGAAGGTACCCGTCTGCGTCGTCAACAATGGCTGCGCCAACAGTTGCCTCAAGAACCGAAAGTGATGCAGAAGAAGGCGACGACGAGGCGTGAACTCTGCATCTTTACTGCAAGTACTTGATGGCGCTGTCCGACTCGGCACTGGCTCTGCAGATCTAGCGTGCAATGCAGTGGGAGGTGACGCAGTCTGTAAACGGAGAAGGTGACAGCAAATACAATAAGCTGACTACACAAGAAGAAGGACCGTGTCGTCAACATCAAGGTGTCTACGAATCGCCTCTCGACAAGCTTTTATGCTTCTATCCTAAGTCCATGTGGACACCGGATAGCGAGCGACTCCAACAAGAATGAGCGCCAATAACAGCACCCGAGAGTGTTTCACATGCTCGACGTATAGAGCCGTCAGGTCGGGGCCGACGCGAGACAATCACCAAAATCAAGGTTTGAATGAGGACGAATGGCCAGATCGAAGCCCACCATATCGTTCGTGTTGTTGGCTTGCTGCTGGTCAACGTGTTGTGCTCACACTCCGTGGCATCGCACGCCACTGGTGAGTAAACACTGACGGCACGTTACCTGTCGGCTCGTTTGGCAAGTCGATGTCCAGGAATCGATTTAACACTGCACTCGCCAATTTACACCTTGTCGACAACAATGCTCGCGAGTTATCACGCGACAAAGTGCCCTTTAGTCAACGTCCATAAGACGATTCTTTCCGTATGGGATCTCACACCGTGTCTCAGTTTGGGCTAGATCGTCTTGCCTGCGACGTTGCGAAGAAACACTAAATCCCGTTGTATATTCATAATTGAAATATACTTAGGATGCTGACCAACCCTGAAGCGACAACAAATTAGATCAGGGCCTGCAGCACTATACAATAACTGCAGAATGCATGTACCGTACGTGACAGACAAGATGGACAACGTTTTGTAGTGATCGACAGATTCTACACCAGCGTCGCTCTACTGCTCCAACTGTTGACTATGAAGGTGTACGCAGTCGGGACGATACAAACAGACAGACTTGGCTACAACAGAGAAATTGACGAGCAAGTGGGTCGTGCGACTTATCGTGGACGCCGCGAGCAATTCAAGGTTCCCCATGCCGTTGCCGCCCGAAGTGTAATTGCATGCGGTTGAATTCACTTAAGGCCAGCGCGCTTTCATAGCACCGGCGAATCGGCTTACGTGTCATTAGAGCGCCAAGCGAATCCCGCCACGACTCATGCAAATTTTGCAGCAATGTGTTTAGACAGCCTGGTAAAAAGATCTAGGAGACCTCGCCAACGACGTCGAACACGAGCATTTAATTTCGAGAGACCACTGGTCTGCGCAAACGCAAGCTCACACGTAGAACACTTAATGCACAGCCGAAGAGAGAGAAGATTGCGAGCAGTACGATAGCGGCGACAGTATGAAGCGTTTATTTGAGCAGACAACTGAGCGTTTGCATTGTGCGTGTTGCTATTTTTTAATGTGCTGCCTCATAGTGCAGTGTTGGTTGACTGTGCTGCTACTATTTGTGCTACCATTATTCTTTACTTAGTGATGGTGTTTGCTTTGGGTGTACTATTAGTTTTACATTGTATTGGTGCTTGATTATGTGGGCTGATTGCAGGGTACGGCCTCACTCACTGCGCTGCTGCTTGCAGGCATGACTTGCAAAATATAGAGATTAAGAGTAATTTTGCCAGACTTTTTCAAACCATTGTTACGAGATTGCATTTCGTATGACCTTCTCTGTGCATCTGAACATCTACATATATAATATATATACTACAGCATCGAAATTTATATGCAACAACTAAAATAGGTTTATTTTACGCGTGCGCTGTGAAATGCGGAACATCAAAAACACTACGGTTATAAATTTGTAATTCGCTTGTCGTTAATCAGGATTTAAACATCAAGTCAACTGCTAAACAAGTCGAGAATTTGACGACTTAGGAGTTTTGTGCCTGTCTTAGCAGTGCTAAAACACTTGTGGATTCACTCATAGACTTACCCGTAGACTCTCTATTTCTATATCTCTCTGTGGCATCCTTTCATTTACTTTACGTGTGTGTTTCTCTTTTCTTCTCTATTTCGTACTCTTTTACATTTGCTACTTGAATATTTATATATTACAAATCTACCAATTGTTTCAATATTGCGGTTCTGGACGCGTGACTCGGATTTCGTGACAGTCAACTAAACTTTTTGTATATAGATACGTCTGTGCAGCTAGTTCATTGTATTTGCTACCTAAATGCCACGGCAATTCGAAGCATTCAGTTGGTTCCATTGTCTATTGATTAACAAGAACATGCTAAATGTTTGCGACGACATCTATAGCACATACAAAAAACGAGTAAACGAGCAACAAATCAAGTGATTGCATCCAAACAGCATGAATTGCAGGAATTCCTACACTGCTCCTGCAAGTTATCGTTGTTATTACAGCCCCTGTATTCAAAACTCTTGCTTGTCTGTACGCTGCTAAGTCTGGTCGTTCTGTGTAATTCGCCATCACATTTAGAATGCGCTAGCGTCTGTTTTCAAAGAGATGGCGAGTGTACTTTGTTAATGTATCTCCATTTTTGAATGCCGTGACAAAGTCGAATGTGTGCGTTTGTTAGTCCGACGCACGACTAAATGAACATTTCGTAATTTCGACAGTCCATCTGTAACTACCTGGGCACAACGACTAAACAAAACAAAGTAAACCATACAAATTATTGACTTAAACATGACCGAGGAAAGTCAAGTAGGCGCCTTGATCTGGAACGCACGGCAACCACGTCGCACTTTCCGAAGTTCAATTTTTCTCTGTATGACCATAAACAACACGTATTTGTGCTGCTTGTGGACAGTGTGAATCATCCTACATTCTAGCTCCCCACCATGTACCCGCGCACGATGTCCTACGAACGCTCCAACTCGGCAGAATAATTGGTTATCTAACTCACATTTTCGTTGACTTAATTCACAACAGCCTCGAATAAAGACGAGAACGGGTCAAGTGCCTAACTTTCATCATCGAGCTGACGTAGCGTCGAGACCCCTTGCGCGGCGTGCGACAGCGGCATCGGTTGGCTGTTTCCTGCACGCTCTTGTCGTGGTTGTAAGAAGCCAAAGCTAGTTAATGATTGCGCTCTCATATCGCAGCCTGTGAAAGCGATACTTGGCTACTGCATGTGAAACTTTGCTAATGTAAGTGCTCTAGCGTCTCGTTTGCTGCGGCATCAAATGGTTGCTTTAGCTTCTTGCCGTGTGCGTCGTTACATTTTGGCTCCGAGTGTTTATGCAACCATATATCGAGTTGTCACGTCTGTATTCTTCGCTTTGTGATTCAGTCTCCTCACTTGATAAACTGCGAGGAATCGACGTGGATTTGCTTAGTTTTCGCAGGTGAACTGTGATATTACATCATGTTTAAACAATAAGTAATGTCGTGATGTGTCATTAAAAAGATCAAGTTTGGATAGTGACAATTCGAACTCGCAGCACAAAATGAGTCTCTTGGCACACACTCATTTCGTGGAACATGCTTTGTCGCGTGAGTGAGATTAAGTGACAGATCGAGCACGAGCTCATGAGAGAACATAACATTTCAGCTGCGGCGATGTGATCGCTCTCGAGCACTTAGTCTACCACGCAGTCCTAAGCTCGTGCAGACGCCGCATCTGTACTACTTGCGCACTAAATTTGTTGTTTGGTTTTGGCAATTGAGGTATAGGTTGAAAAGTTTTTAATGATATGATATGTATAGATATATGTGTCATACTACATTTTGTACCATCATAACCTACACAATATATTCAAATAGGACTAAGTAATAATTGGCATGACTACTTGTTTGTTAAATACGGACAACTCACACTTGTAGAACACACACCTATGGAACAATTACATTTTTCGGACACAAAACATTGGTACCAAAATGAGCATACAAAAACTAGGTGTATCTCGTTCGCTTCACATTTGTAGCACATAGTAACACAAGAACAATCAATGACTGGCCAAAAATTACTTTGATCACGAACACTTGGTCGTTCACAAGCAAACGCAAAGGCAAACGAGCCGGCACGCGCAGAGGAAACATAACACGCCATGTGCATTTGACGCTGGCGCAAAAAAACAGATACGCAAGTATTATGCAGCGAACACCGACCTCACACATCAGCTGCTCTGCGACTGGCTGTTCGTGACAATGGGCAAGCATGTACAACGGTCCACGGTGACAAATATTGTAGTCAAGGCATTCGACGGTTCCAGCAACATCGACGCAAAACGCCAGCAGCTTGGACGGTTTGCCGACATAGAGAAGGCGCTGTTTGAATGGGTCATGGAGAAACAAGAGCGTGCAGCGATCAGCGATGACATCATATGGTCGAAAGCAAAGCAGATGCTGCACGAGACTGGCAACGGTCGCACAGTATCGTTGTCGTGGGTGTCGCGCTTTAAAAAGCGCCACGGGATCAAGTCCCATCGGCTGCATGGCGAGGCGGCCAGCGCAGACACAACGGCGCTCGCAGCTCATCGCGTCCAGCTACAGCGCTTGATCAAAACCTATTCGCTGCTCGACGTCTTCAACATGGACGAGACTGAGTTGTTTTTCGCATGCAACCCAACCAAACGCTTGGCACGCAGTCGTTGCCAGGACGTAAAAAGGACAAGACTCGCATTACTATCGGCTTGTGTACTAACATCGATGGGTCGGAGAAGCTACAGCCGTGCATCATCAGCAATCGCCTCAATCCGCGTTGCTTTAAGGGCGTTGACGTGTCGAAGCTACCAGTTCACAGCGGTGCGCATGGTTGTGGTGGCGTGGAATGTTGTAGCGTCAGACACCATCCGCAATTGTTGGATACATACAGGTATCGTCGACGGCGCGACGGTGGCGATTCTGAGGAATGAAAACCAGCCCAGGCGCTCTTTCACGATGTCAGACCTCGACTCACTGATCGAACGGCTATCGCTTGCCGACGCAATGTCTGCGGATGACTACCTCGAGTATGATTTGTGTGAAGACGAGGAGCAGCTTGACGACGGTCATGCAGCAGATGATGATGTTGGTGATGAAGACGATGAAAACATTTCACTTACGCATAAGCGAGCGCTGGACGCTGTAGCTCAGCTTGAGACTTATGCGTTCGCTAACAACTTCGACTGCAACGATTTACGTCGCCTTGTTCAACACTGTCGTAAGCAGGTTCGTGCGAGCTTGCAGCAACAGATAATTACGAGATACTTTGAGTAGAATCACCTGAACGAGAGAGAGAGGAGAAGAGAGAGAGAGGGAGAGAGGAAGAGAGGGAGAGAGGGAGAGAGAGAGAGAGAGAAACAAGAACACAACTCTAGCATGCTGAGTGAAACTAATGCACATATACAGATGCTGACGACACACTCACATGGTGTGATACGAGTACAACTTTGAGCCGGGCGCTTATCGATTGAGCCTAGGTCTGCAGTCGTCCGCATTGCGACTTGTGCACCTGCTGGCGTCTAGTGCTTTGTGAGTCTACCGGCCGATCGACGGTAATCGACCTGGGGCCGCTGCACTCTATTGCGCACTCTGGGTAGCAATAGTGCTGATGTTGAACAAGTTGCTGCTGTTGAGGACTTGTGTAATATGCTTGCGTACCTACATTGGTGGTCGGTACTGGGACTTCGTTGCTGCAACTGGGACTCGTCACGTATGACAAAGAAGTTGACTGGCAATATCACTGGACGCAGAAATGTGCGAACGCATGTGCAACAGTCTGTGAGTGAGTTAAAAATGCCATTTTGCACACATGCATCGCACGTGGTTGACAGCGCGCACTACGATGACTTGAGTTGAGCTGCACAATTTGGTTGATCGTGTAAGTCTTAAGAACGATATAGTATTTATATCTAATATTTATGTTCTACAACTGTACCTCAAATTTAGGAACATCGACGAATTTGCTGTTTCAATGTGGTTCTATAAGTGTGAGTTGTCTGTATACTCCCACAGATTACAGACAACTGTCGAGATTAATCAACGCAACACTTTTCAAGTAATGAGAAATGTACTTCGGCATATAGATATAAACGCCTGGCAATTTATTTCAATAGCACACACAGAGTGCATATACGCTTTACGGTTTTCACTAAAGATACTTCTCGCCAACTCGTCGTGTTTGAGGTGCTAAATGAATCATCTCCGTCCCAATATTGAATCGTTTGTGTAACAATTGAAAACATCTACCTCTCATTTTGTACATGGTTTGTCTATTTGGTTTAAAACCACATACCGCAACCCCATCTGTAGCGCATTTCCGCGGCCGGAGAGCGCTTAGTAAAGGCGAGTCCATGTACTCGAGTACACAGACACGTACGCACCTTTTCGCTCCAGCTGCGAGCGCTAAAATATCACGACGTTGGCTGGCGCCCACAAATGCTCGGGTTGTATACAGTGCATATCTTGCGCTGGCTTTATCGACGCCGACGCGCGCAGGTCTTATTCTCCGTCCAGTCGACGCTGCGCAACGCATCGACTGGCCGAGTTTCCACCGTGGCAAGGCGAGCGGCGACAAAACGTCGTCTGCGGTGACGCCCAGCATCTCCGCGTGCGTATGTACGAAAATAAAACACATCATCTGACGACTTTGCGATTTTGCGCTGCGCGAAGACGCGGTTTGCGACGGACAAGTTCACGAGAGCAATGTCGCAAATCCTCATGAAGAGGCTATTTTAGTACTTGGGTAAAGCGCATGCCGAGATACAGAGAGTAGCGATGCAGCCGCACCTGGTCGTGAACATCGACCCCGTTCATCCATAGTTGGTAGTTGCGCATCATGGATGGCCGATCACGACGCTTCTTGCATCCGATTGATCCCAGCTCTCTGTAACAAAATACAAGCAATAGAAGCATCTAAAGCATATGTGTTGTTGAGTTATCAATCGTTTGAACGAAAGACATGCAACTGTAACCGCACCACAAGTCACCAATGCGCGGCTTCTGCCAGTGGCGAACATCTGGACAGGACTATTTGCCCACAACAAGACAGCAGTCATGTCCGGACACGCTGTGCTCACAGCTATGCGCGTCGTCCCGCGCGCAACACCAGACGGAAGCGATCGGCCTTCTCGGTCATCGACGCTGGGAAGCCGACGAGAGATGGAATGATGGTGCCGATGGTGTAGACGCGGCAGTACAGTAACGGCAGCGCATGCTGAACCGATGTCTAAATTTTGTCCATCGCGGCGGCGCCAAACACACCAGCTCGCGAAATCTGCAGCACACGGTCTATATTACACATGAATGCCGCTAGACCGGTGTTTTGGTCTGCGCCTGACGTGTCGTCGACTTCCTTTGCGTGATTCGATTGCCCTCTGTTGGCTTCGATTCTATAGATGTAATATTGCATACAAACAAAAAGTCAGCTTTTCAAACATGTCTACTTGTGATAAATTTAGCCCGACTAAATTTTTATAATAGAAGTGAGCGTGAAAGTAGCTCGGAGCACGTATGCCAAGCAGCAAGGATAACTGACGACAAAAGCGTCGACGCATTAGTCGCAGACACACACGTACAAACACCACGCAACGCACCTCAAGGAGTATGCTGACTCCGCACAGCACGTCATGGACTGCCTGGAGTCCGGCTTGTGGGCTTGTCTGTGATGTGCTGTCGCGTCGTGTTGTACCGCTAACGTGACTGCAAGATCGCCTCGATAAACACGATTTCAACTAATGAGGGGTAGTTGCGCTTGAACGTGCACTGCTGACAGTCCACGATCGGTCAGAACTTCTACGCCCGGTATGTCGATGCACCTGACTCCATGTTGTTCCTGAAGTGGAAGTTCTTTATGATGTGGCCAAAGCGGTTCTTTGACATTGACCTACCAAATGTTTCCGCTAGGAGGGAACCAAACGTGGACACCGACCTATGATATCAGATATTCAGCGCTGTTGAGCATTGTGTATACGCCAGGAGCAGACTCAAGCAATTGAGGATCTCATATGGTCGGATGCATTTGAATATTTTGCTTAGTTACGCAAGTGTCGTCTGTCGTCTCTTTTTCGCTATTTCTGCTTGATTTAGCGCATCTTGACTCGTGCTTCAATTTGCTGCTATTTGAATCTATTTGGGTTGGAATTTATTTTAAAGACTTTTCGGCACGAAGTACTACGATGCCGCGGGTTGTCCGTTCGCAACTCGTTCTGATAGACCGAGTATTGGCCGACATCACCTGCACACAATGCTGAGTCTGTCTGCAATTTCTCTGCGCATGTTTTGAATAGTAGCGCAGTCATGCGCCAATGCGAGCAGTTGTTTGTGCGTCATCGTTTCCTATTCGTGCTTGTCCGTTTGCATCCGATTGTCTGCATCTGCGTCATTGATCTGGTTATGAGTCTTCGGTCCAACCATCATCCTGCCATTTGTTGCGGATCAGTGCAACGATCGATTCGTCCGCACAGTGCTCGACCGTAAACAACTTGTTTCATTTATCACCCGAGCGCCATATACCCACCTTCCGTTAGTCGCATGGAGACACAACATTGACGTCCGACTCGTACGCGACGCTCAGCCAAGTTGTTTTCGGTGTGTTGATCGGTTAAGGCAGTTTGGTGGAGGTTAGGCTAAAACAAAAGCATCAGACAAAACATTTGGAAGATGCAGGCCAAACGTGTACGATATGCATACAAACATACTTGTACGCGCGACACATAGCTGTCTAAATCACTTGGTGGAGATATCCGTCCGCAATAGGCTTCGCTTTTTTCCACTTCGACCACTTCGTGGTCAGTAGCAGCTGTGGTTGTATGCTCGAGTTGGTGTTGTTATTCTATCTACAGCGCAATGCTCTCGAGTTTTGGCGGTGGTGGATATATGTTAATGTCACTCAAATTAAGCTCACTCCAGCTCATATCGAACGACAAATCGCTTTGCTTTCTGTTTGCCTGGGTCGCGTCGAAGTGCATCAGCAGTCGATGCCTCATCAGCAGCAGCCGGTGCCTCGATTGCGATTGTGGTCGTTTCGTTAGGTTGTGGTGCGTCTTAAGCGGCAGCAGGCGCGTCTTCAGCAGCCTGTGCAATGTCACTAGCAGCCTGTGCATCGTTGGCGATTGTCGGCTCGTTTGGATCGTTTGATTTGGTGGTCCGTTCGGTTCGTCCACTTATGGTGCAGCTGCGGTAGTTGGTTTGTTAGGTTGTGGTGGTTGTTGTTCAGCCTCGTCAGTAGTCGATTCGTCGGTCGCTTCAGTATTCCTCTTTGCCGCACGAACAGACATTACATTGCGGGTCCTCGCGGCGAATGTAGCCTTTTCGCTGCCGCTTTGCAGCGCGAGCATCAGTAGCAGCCTCGTACTTGACCTTTTTGCGCTGCGTCCTGGTTGGCTAGCGTATAGCGCTGGTCCTTGACCACCTGGCATATAGTACAGTGCGCATATGTCAGTTGCTATTTCAAACCTATATCAAATACGGAAGCGAGCGACATGAGCAATAATCACGCATTTCTTTGGAGCTTGCAGCTGGTGCTACTACATGCTTTGCAGCAGGAGCATCAACTAGGGTTGTTGCGGTCGCTGATGTTCTTTGTCGATCGAAATCTATAGGTTCGATCGAACGTGGCATATCAGTACGCGCCAGATTCATTCGCATGCATGTATGCTCGTGCACGTACCGTTGTAGCCGTCGTATCGAGTTCTGTCCAGCCATTGCTGGTGTTGCATGCGCGCTCGTTGACGCTAGTCATAGTCGGGGATGGCTACGAGCAATCCACGCTATCTGCTCTGTGAGAGATTGGCGTCGAGTGTCGCTCATGCTGGTTGCGTGCGTGCGCAGATGTTGTTGTTATGCGGGTTCGCTTGCGCACAATTTGCGAATGTGCAAATGACTGGATTTTTGGCATTTCGCGGATTGGCGTGGGATTGCAGATGTGTTTGGATGATGGGTGCGACATGATGTGGCACGAAATCCATTTCCATTCTCAGCAGTTCTTGTGCATTTCGGAAATGTCTGCTTTTTTCCTCTATTTGCAAATCGTACAAAATGGATCTTTTAGGTATGTATGTAGGTTTTTCTCGGTCATTTGCTATTAATGATCTTTGTTAATTTACTGTACATGTAAATATATATTTTTCATGAATACAATTCGTGCGGACAAACTAGGGTTAATGACAGCATGAATTTTGAACTCACGACTTTAACGAATAATATGTTTCTACTGTGTACTGCACTTGCATCGACAAGATACGCCACAGGCACATCAGAACCAGCAGAGCAGCAGCTCACATTCGCACTCCAAGCGCCGCGCTACACATCGAGGCAATCACTCGCCAAACTCGCTGAGGTCAGCTATCATCAGCACAAGCACAGCAATGGCTCCGTTAACGTCCGACGACTC
>JAADXH010000716.1:0-17804 GCA_023337595.1 Globisporangium camurandrum | reverse complement strand
TACCTCCAAAAATTGGTCGAATCGATGCCTGACCGCTGCTTTCAAGTTCTTGAACGTAAGGGAATGAAGACAAGCTATTAGGACGTGCTCATAGCTAACAGATCGTAATGAATCGGCAGATTTCTGAGGTGCGGCTAACCAAATGGCGCATTTTGTGTGGTGTGGATTTTTGGGTTTTAATTCATTTCGGAGTCAAAACGTTTGCTTTCAAAAAATGAAACGCACTGCGGGAATCACAAAATTAGCGCGGTTGCGATGGTCTTGTTAGAACTTTGAAAAGTGACCTACAACAAAAGTAATTCACAAAAATCGAAGTGCGGCTAACCAATTAGCGCGCATTGTATCTGAAACGTTATAACACACACGATGCTCACACAGTGTCACACAAGAGTGAAAAATGGGTGTGGCGGTCGTTGTGCGCGTTTGATTATGTGTGAAACTCCTTTGTTGTCGATACAAGTAGAAATATGGGCGTTCCGCAAACCTCTGCATGTATATTCAACTCGCAGAGAAAGTCTACTTGTACATGTATGTTCTAACTGGTTTCGTCGAGAAAACTTCTGCTCGTGTACACCTGTACAAATTGCAGCCGCAGATGAGTCATCAATCGGACGGTGAATTGCCAATGTTTTTGGCATCAGACAAAGGTCATGTGAATTGTGTGGGTTTGGATATAAGTTTTGTTGACATGCGTACAAGACTTTGCAATACATCTGAGTCTACTACTGTGATTACGTAACGCAAGTAACATTGTACAAAATCTGGTTGGCAAAATGAATGCTTGATAGGAGAACCAAAGCTCAAAATGTTGTGTTATCTGCTAAGGAAGGAAAACATGACTTCACTGATCTATGTAAATATGTAGTACGTTTAAAAGACGAGTACTAAGTGTTTCTCAGAAACGTATACATGTTACCGGTTGGGTGTTTAGTTAACGAAATCATCGTTCACGAGCAAATTTTGTCCTATTTTGTGTACTTCACTACTTGTCCGACGCGATATCGAAACCATCTTTGTTTGAATGATAATGCATTTAGATTGTAGATACCAGAGTTTACTTGTACATGTGGTCTACACACTAAACATTTCTGTCAAGTGAAATTTACATTCAGGTGAGCTATTCCAGATATGCTAGCGAAAATTGTAATTAACTTAGCTGTAGTTGCATACCTTTCAAAAATCATAATGTGTATATTGAGTGTGCGAATATTACACATACTTGCGCAACACATCTTCCCTCGCTAAAGTTGAATACGCATATATGTTTTATCAGCGCTCGCCAACGCGACATAAACAGTATATACACAGCACCGCAGGTCTGGGTAACTCGTACTTATGGCGTCGCTTTTGTTTTACTTGCGATACTTTAAAAATACGTGAGGTATATATTTTAAAATCTAAAGTATGCAACATTATCAGCATCATCACAGTGATACAGATCAAAACTACTCTATGTTATGAACCATCGTGCATTATGCGAGTCGCATGTTTTCTGCTTGAAATCTTTTACTGTACATATATCGATTTTGTCGTATGTGTTTCACTTTTCGTGTAGTATAAACATACGTATGAAGTATAATAGTGACAGTCGCGCCGAAGAGATTCGCTATATTAACCCTGTGCTACTGTTTACGACATGGCATTTGATATATTCATTGTTTATTATCCAAAACGGCAGTTATAACAATTTTTAGGCAAGTATCGTTGCGGTCACACGATATAAAATATCTGAGTTTTGATGGCGCAGACAGAAACGCTTTAGTTATGATTCATTAGATATGTCCAATGCATTTGATATTTGAACGGTGGACATGCAGGGAGCGTTCTGCTCATATAACATAACTTCTGGGCGAAAAGGGATCATAAGGTCTTAACATCCACTGTTGTATTAACCTAAAGTGCACTAATCAAATACAGACAATAACATACTGTGTATCGGCAATGCCACATAATCAACTACATTGCATTTATACTTGTGTACATGTTTGGACCCCTGATATTAACTACCGTACCGTATTTGGAACATGTTTGTTAGATTCCTAAACTTATGATTGGTTTTATTTCTGAGTAATTAAGCGCTGCACTGCTTAAGTATCGACCTCTACTTCATTGTTGCACGGTTAATGTAGTTTACAGTCAATGATGATGATAATTTGTCGTTTATCGTTTCATTGCACAAGCTGCCGCAAAAGGAACGAATACCTATTGCCAAATGGCGACCGCGACTTGATTGTTGTTTGATAATAGATTGCTTCCACTCAATGGTGATGCTGTACTTGTGTATAATCTACTCGCACTATTACATGACAGCTCTATATACAGGTTTATAGTGACATGGTATTGGGTAACCATCATAGAACATACTTTTATCACCAACCAACTGCGCGACATAAGTAAATGGCCAATCCTATGAAATACTGGCGCGTTGCAACGACAAGCGTCGCCCGCATCACACATATCAAGACAAAAATGCTTCGGATGTCTAGTACCACAGTCCTTGCTCGACATGCAGCCATGAAGTAGACTATGGTTACGCCTGAGACAAGATCGCGGCCACGGGTCCCCCTGAAAAGATGCTACAACCACACCATGGGCATTAACGAGCGGCTATATGCGTAGTCCTACGGAGATACCTGTACGAGTGGGTGACATGGCTTGTGTTAAGTTGTTTTGGTGTATGGCTCTCTCTCACTCATTTTACTCTTCTACTCGACCTCTGTATTGGTATCATCTTTATCTGGCTGTTGAGGTACAAAGGATTGGTCAATTGGAATCCTATACGGTAGACAGGTAGCGCGATTACACCACGTAAGGAAAATCAATTTTTTTTCTCATTTGTTTGATTTTTTAATCACTACAGCAACCACTTTTGTCATCTCTAGACTTCGTGATTCACTGCATTTTTGTCTTTACGTGCATCTACTAGCTTGTTCGTGCTCGTTACGCGTATTTGTAAATCTCGCTCGCTGTCGATCGCTTCGTTCACTGTCGATCACTTCGCTTGCTAAATCGCTTGAGATGATCTCTATCATTTGCTCAAGTGTTGCCAACTTATATCATTAGCTGTAATGGCGTCGTCCAACTTAGATCTACCTGTGAGCAATTCTTGACAAAGGTTGGAGAGGCAACGACCGCGCCACATTTGTCGTCTTATCCACATTGGTTAATAACAACATATATATCAATTCTACGAAGTATATAGAACCTCTCTCCTACCTTTGGAATCCTGTTGTAACAGGTTTTCAAACTTTGCAACATGTTTAATCAACTGAACAACAGGTTTTCAGTGAAATTATAGAGCAGCAGGGTAGTCAGGAATAACTCAAAAGTAATTAGTTAGCTTCCAAAAGCACGCACTATAAAAACTATGCACAAAAATAGCAATATGACACGCAAAAAGCGCTCCACGGAGGTGATTGTTACTACCCTATGGTGATATTGTACTTGTGTAAAGTCTACTCATAATGTCGTTTAAGAGCTCTATTTGCAGAGTAGTTGCAGCAATTCCTGCAATTGTATGACAACAAGTTGTTGTGCCAGATTGCGAGTTGTAGCAATTCTTGCAATGTTATTAGTACAAACAAATATTTGTTCGGATTGATTGACTGGTGCGCTTTGCATACTTGTCAATCAATTAGCGCACAATCACACACGCGTACTGTAACGGCAAACCAACTCCGCAACACGCACTCAACAATACAGCAACCACCATGGTGCTCTACGTCGTCGGTCTCGGTCTCGGCGACGAGCAGGACATCACGCTGCGCGGCCTCAACGCCGTCAAGAAGAGCAAGACGATCTTTCTCGAGAACTACACGTCGATTCTCGGCATCGACCTCGCGCGTCTGGTGCGTTTCCGTGTGTGCACGTCCACCTACCGGCTGTTGTTTGCACGCGCGTCCGTATACGTGCACGACTCGTGCATCTAACTCTAGTACACACGCTCTTCTTGACACACCCAGAGCGCGTTCTACGAGCGCGACGTGATCCTCGCCGACCGCGACTGCGTCGAGACTGGCGCGGACCAGATTCTAGCAGACGCCAAGGACGCCGACGTTGCGTTCTTGGTCGTGGGCGACCCGCTGTGCGCCACGACGCACTCGGACTTGATCATTCGTGCAAACGAGCGCGGCATCCGCGTCGAAGTGATCCACAACGCGTCGGTCATGGGCGCGGCGGCGTCCTGTGGCCTGCAGCTCTATACGTTTGGGCAGACGATCTCGATCCCGTTCTTCCGCGACGCGTGGCGCCCCGACAGCTTTTACGAGAAGATCAAGTACAACCGTCAGGGCGGCATGCACACGCTGTGTCTCTTGGACATCAAAGTCAAAGAGCCGGACTTTGACGCAATGTGCCGCGGCCGCACGGCGTTCTTGCCACCGCGGTTCATGACCGTGAACGAAGCGGTGGCGCAGCTGATTGAGGTCGAAGAGAAACGTAATGATGGCGCGTACAGTCGCACGACGCAGTGTGTTGGCATGGCGCGTCTGGGACAACACGACCAGACGATCATTGCTGGTACGATGGAGGAGCTGTTGACTGCGGACTTTGGCGCGCCGCTGCATTGTCTCGTGATTGCTGGCGACGTGCACCCGCTGGAAGAAGAGGTGCGTTGTTGGTGTTGTTGTCGCTTCGGACAAAGTGGGTTGTCGCGTATGACAAAGTGGATTGCAGTAGTTGCTGACAACATTTGTATTTGTTTTGTTGTTTGTTGTTTGTTGTTTGCAGATGTTGCAGCAGTTTCGGTTGAAACAGTAGGTGGATTTTGTTTGTTTATAGACGACAACAACAGCAACAAGGATGAATGCAGCGAAGAGATCAAAGCATTGATTGAGCATGCTCGCAATGTGTGCAAACCTTTTCCGTAGTAGTACTCTACGTCTCTTGTGAGAGCGTCATGGAGAAGTTTACACTTGGTGTATTGGATGAATCTCTTGGCACGTGGCAGAATAAGGTTGTCAGTTGTTGAAAGCTGCTATTACTGCTTCGAAGTATTTGTCTACGCTGTTTGTAGGCTGCTCGTACGCCTGTCCGCGTATGAATATCCGTGGTCGAGTCTAATAAATATATAATAATAGGAACCTGGACAAAATGTACGCAGTTGTTGCATATGTCAACCAAGATCACGAAAAGCATCCACGTTAAAAGTCGTGCGACAAAAACGTGCGACCTGCTTTGATACAAAAAACAAGTAAAAGTAAGCTGCTTGGGTTGAACTTCAACTTTGGCTAAAACATCGAAGCGTCGCAATCCATAATTCCGTTGGTCTGCCAATACTTTAATCAGGTCATCCTTTTCATTGCGCTTTTGCTTTGCTTGTTCCCTTACGCTGCTCATTTGCGAATTTGCGCCATCACAGCAACAGCCACAACAAGAACGTTCGACCAGCTTCTAGCTTCCTTCCCACACACTTCACGCCACGCACACAGATCGCCATGGCAGCTCGTATTGGTCAAAAGTCGCACGTGTGGTTCCGAGACCCATCGGTACGACGTCGCGTGTGCTTTCTCTACTGCGTTCTCATCGTGTGTCTGTTGCGATTGTCTAACGCGCGCTATTGCGTTCTCGACTGCAGACGTGGCCATTGATCGCGTGCATTGCAGGTGGCGCGGTCATGTGCGGTGCGTTCGGCACGCGCCACCTGACGAAGAGCCCAGACGTCAAGTGGAACCGCGAGACCCGCATGAGCCAGAAACTTCCGTCGAAAGACCAGGAAGAGTGGACGGCGCATCGCAAGACGCTTCTCAATTTGCGCGAGAACCCAGTGAATGCGCATAACAAGGAGTTTCGACACCACGAGTAGTCGAGACGTAGGAGCACCTGCGTCATCGATGCTTGTATTTGAGTGCCACCGAGCGAACGACAGTAGCGAACACACATCGTAATGTACTACAATAACGCGCATTTGTTGGTATTACGTCGTAATGCGTACTTTGTGCGAACTTTGAGTTTGCTCGTTGATTTTGAATTGCTTGAAACCAAAAGCAATAGTTTTGCATCAAAAAGAGATTCCAGTACAAAAGAATGCACAAGAATACAAAAGAACGCGAGACAAAACTGAGTGCGAACCAAACTAATTCGGACTGTTCTTTTCAAGTATGTATTTTATGCAAATACAGCGAATAACCAGTTTTCGTAATGTACTACAGCAATGGCCACCTTGAGGTTACTTTGCGTAACTGTTAGTGATAGGATGTGCAATTCGTATGTGATGGTTACACGCAACATATATTACGAGTTGCATAACTTTGCGCAGTCGAGTTACCGTAGAACTGTGGACAGTTACGATGCACTCGTAACACAAGATAGCACATGCAAAACTGTTTGTATATATTTGAAAAAGGGGGTACGTTTGAACATCATGCACTGATAGTATCTGGAGACTACTGTTGCAATCGCCTAACCGCAAACCGATAGGGCACTGGTACAATAGTAGCGTTGCGGTTGCTCGTTACTTGTGTAGTTTGGTCGCAACGGCGTGAGGGAGAAACGCTAGATGCCGTTGTTGCTGGTCGGCTTTCGCGTTGTCGTCGTTGGATTCCCCATGAGCGGCGGCGCAGTCAGTGGATTCGGTGGCGCTGATGCGACGACTGGCTTCAGTGTCCATTTGTCGCCCACATCCGGCTCGGACGTCGTTGGTGCTGGCGTGTCTTCCGCTTTCGGGACGTCGTGAACGTCGTCGTCGTCACCACCACGGGGCGTTTTCGCAGGTCGAGGTCGTTGATTCGACGGCGGCGGTGTCACTTTTGGCCGGTTCGCAGGCGGTGGCGTCTGCCTAGGGGCGATAGGCGGTGGCGTCAACCTTGGAGCGATCGACCGTGGGATGATTGGTGGTGATGTGTACGTTGGGATCGACGGTGGCGGTTTGTTGGGTGGCGGTGGTCGCGGCCGGGGGTACGGTAACCCAGCAAGCGCAGCAGTGTCGTCGTCCGTAGCGTCTCGTGTACGAGCGATTGTCGATATGTGAATGCGCACGTGTTGAATGTGTTGTTGGTGCTGTGGCACTGTTGGCGCTGTTGGCTCCAACTCTATTGCTGTGTTTGGAGCAGCAGCAGCAGCGCCAGCCGTAGATGCTGCGAGTGCGAGTGCCAAGGAAACGACGACGACGATGGAATTGAGTGCGATCATGGTCGCAGTGTTGGGGGTAAAGAACTCGACTGTGTTGTCACTGTGCACTGCTGCAGGCGAAAGTGAAAGCGATAGCACTTGAGGTGTCAATGGGAGCGCTGGGTGATCTACTTTGCCATCGCGATTTTTTGTGAAGGTTATCGCAAATCTTGAGCAGCTGCAAAAACTCAGAATGGCGATCGTGTGGCAACGCTTTAAGATCGCCATATTCAAGTTTGTCAAGTTTTGTTTTGTATGCTATGAATTTTTCACAATGCACTGTATTAATCTTTCAAAATTTTCAGATTTGGTACTGATTTGAACGTGCTAAAGTACGTGCAATGTACGCTGCCTAAGACCGATAGAGCCGCTATAACCGTCGTGTATTCGTCATCATACACCGTAAAAACGCATTTCGTCTTGCCGTAAAACCGCCCATACAAGCTCTAATGAATTTTGTTTTCCTACAAACTTCCAGTCTAATGCGATGGCTTTCGATCTCATGACACTTGCGCAAAACTCAATACAAAAAACAAGAAGTCGGGGCACCAAGTGCAATTCATTAGGAGCGCTCCGATACAAAAGTTTTCATACAAAAACTAGCACAATGGTATCAGAATTTATCAGTCTCCGCTTGATTACGTATTCGGGTCGAGCGCCGCCGCCGCCGCCGCCAACGTCCTCGAGCGGAGCGGTAATGATCGCACTCAAGAGCCTCGTTGTCTACGCGGCGCTCGCACTCGCTGTGTCCACTTTAGCTTCGTCTGCTGTTATCGTAGTACCGGAGACCGAGGCAGCGCTGCCCCAACAACACCAGCAGCAGCACAACCACCGCGTGCGCATCCACATTTCGAAGGTGTTTCATGGTCTTGACACGACAACGCGCGCAGTGACGAACGATACGCCTGCGATGGTGCCAGCAAGAACAGTCGACAACGGCGACGACTCGAACGAGGACGAACTTGCAGCGGGACCGATCCCAATACATGCGGCCTACCTAGACGTGAAGTCACTACCACCCGTTACGCGGATCCCAAAGCCCAGCACTTCGAGCACGCCATCACCAACCCCGTGGGACTACATCACATTGCAACGTGGTTAGCATTACTGCGATACCAAATTGTTATCAACTATTCTCTGCCTTTGACACCCGATTGGGTTCTAAGTAAATAGAAGCGCGCTTCTAACGCATCAAGTGTGATTGATTAAATAGTGACATGTCACTCCATCCAAAACGAAACAAAAGCTATTTCCTAAAAAAGATAAACTATTCGTCACTTAATACAGAATAAAAGTTAGCGCATCAAAAACTTATTTCGTCACATCTTGTTAGGGTCTGTTGCACTCATAAAACCATATTTTAGCATACATAAAAAGGTACATATGGTTTGAGTGTAAAAACACATTGTAATACTGTTGTAACTGTGTGCTTTGTCGCATACAAAAATCAAGACTTCAGTAAAAATCAGTCTTCTCGGATGTGCTGACTTGTTTTTGATGATGGTTTACCATCGTGTTCGTCTCAAAGAGGTGCGTGAAAAGATGTGTTTTTCACTACCTCGTTCTCGAAGTGTCAAATCAAAATTGCGCTGTCATAATTGCCTGCCGAAAAGAACTTTACGAATCCGACAAATGTTGCAAGTATATTAAGGATAGGATCGGTCGAATTGGATGCTTAATAATGTGATGTCAACTAATGCTACACACTCACACCGGCAAACTAAACAACTTTTTCAACAAACCAGAAATACAAGTTTAGCTGACCAACTACAACATGCATGTCATCCAGTTTTCTTACTGAACACTGCACAATCCAAGGGTGTGCTGTTTGTGTACGTATACGCACTTCAGGGCAAATAGTGATCGCTCGCATTTTGGTGTCGCTCAAAAGTAGCCCTATTTGCGAGATCACCATCACCGTAGCCATATTGTATTCACAATACAATATAAAAATTGAGATGTTAGTATAGTGCAAAGAATAACAAATTTAATGAAATTGAAACCTTTTAGCACCAACATAATCAGTCATTTTCAGCCTGTCTATTACACGATAATATAGCTTTAATGTTTTATGATACATTCTTGCAGTAACATTAATGTCACATCCAAATCTGTAATCTTGCGCAGGATATATTAATCTTCTATGTTGGTATTCGTTTCATTTCATCAACTGGAACTGATTTTGTAAAATGATACGCATTTTACGTTCAAATAAACTAAACATCACAATCCTATAAGCTACAGGTTTCACTAATAAGTACACCGTAAGGTTCAGATCGTATTTGCGATAAAAGCACATAATTTTGAAGAGACAAGCCTATTTACAAACCATCATTGCTTGCCGCCGCATATGTCCCAAGCTGCACGTTGTCAGCCATCGCCAAAACTTTTTAACTCTATTTAAACAATAATTATCGTCTTTCTATCATTATCTCTCATACACTCTCGCTTCTTGGTTTCTCTTTTCTCGCTTCCTCACCCTTACGTTCACTTTTCATTTTGTTGGTACACAGACGGACGTCATCAAATGTCCAGACTTAGAATGTACCAGATTCTTAAGTGCCAAACATTTCGCCAATTCAATTGCTGTATTTTCCAAGAACAAGACCAACACGAAAACTTGATTTCGCGCTCAATTTGTCGATTTTGCAAGCGATAAAATGAAGCAACAGCAAGCAAATCACATCACAACATAAACAAACCAGACCAGCATATGGCGCTCCTACACCATCCGATTCAAGATCGCAACGCTGGGAACTCTCGATGCCACCTTGCTGCAAGCTCTGGCGAGGCGTCTTGGTGTCCCACGTTGTACCTTGAGGTTGTGATTTGACGATCACAGCAGCATTGAGGAACTCGGCAAGTCGAAGCAAACGAAAGCGCGCAGACCAAAGACCAAATATACAATTCATTTCGCTTCCCATCCGCTACTTTTCAAGAAAAACTGCAGATGCGAAGAAAAGGTTCGTAGTGTGACGTGTTTTTGTACAGCTTCTTGTGGTGTGTTCGAATGAACCGCTGTGTGTGATGTGTTTGTAAGCACTGTTGCACACGAATAACACCGGTTTAGATCATATGCACAACATATATGATGAGGCTCTTTTAATGCGAACTAGAATGCATGGCGTGGCGAATATAACGTACACAGAGACTGCGTCTGAATCGCTGCAGCGCTCGATCCATCGCTTTGCCAAGCGCATTGGTTTATCAGAGTCCACTGTTCATTGTTCGAAGGTGTGTCCGTTGTGTTATCTTTTGCTAGTATATTCGACCGACAACGCTACCTACACGTTTAGATACACAGATAATTCGCGATGAATACAGCAAGCTGTTTTAACAAAATTGCAGCGACAAGAGGAAGAGCGATATTACCATGTCAATGAAACGGGCACCTACTACGACATGCTGCAGCCGAGAACCCTCGCCTAGCGTAGCTGACCATCGAAGGTAGCGCAGATGCCGAATCACAGTGCGCGCATGACAGCTGTCCGTGGAACCGAGCTGACGTTGCGATACTGCTTGCCCATTGCATGTATGTCATTGTCTCATCTAAAAGTGTGCTCTTACTCATTATCAGGCAGGAAGTTGTCGAGCATGTTCATCATATATAGCGCCGATCACGGCTCTATATGAAAGATAAAATATACTAACGTGTCCTCCCTGTACGCTAGCAGTTGTGTGTATTGCCTTGTTGGCTATCTCACTGTTTGTTTAAGGTAATTTGTTTTGTAATAGATCACTACTCAAATACGCAAGCGCATGCGTGGATGGATTGATATGTGACGAGAGCACATGCATAACGTGCTCTAATTGCAAATCGAAGCACGAAGTGCTTTATTGGTCGATAAGTTTGATTGTCACGTCTCGTGTGACTTGTTTGACTACATGAATGGTGGTCTCTACTCGGAGCTGCACCTATTGCCTGCCAACCACCCATAGTCGAAGTTATGGGCTCGATTAAGAATCACTTGCTTTGTGTTAAGTTATTCGAACGTAGCGCAGGGCATAGAGCTGCGGAACCAGATAGCCGCGCTATGATCAACAGAGAGATCACTGTGTGGGACGAGTTGTCGAGTGATTTTCGCTAAAGCGCTTTGTGTTGAATGGTTCACACACATTATCGTAGACATGTCGCAGTATTCGTTCTCTTTTTGGGCTAATACTTTTGTCTTTTTTGAAAAACGGATTACAAGATGTTCACGGTACGTTTGTATTATAATAGGAATTAAAATACTCGCAGTCGTGTTTGTCCGTCTGTGCACGCCTATCATTCGCATCTACAATACTTTATTGGAAATCTGATCACAAGTATATCAATAATACCAATATCGTATTCGTTTGACGAAAAACACAATTTTGTACGGGTATTTTCTCGAACCATACTTATGGTAGCACAAACAAAATATCGAAGCAGCATATTTTTCACAAATCATGTACATCACTCCCTGTATGAGAGGCTTTGCCGTTGTTGTGTATGATAGAATTTCTGCACATATCAATGAAAACGCTCAAAATTATGACGTGATGTGTATTGTATGTGCATTTGAGCAATATTCGTCGAGCATGACGTACAAATTAGAGTCGAGATGTACAAAGTGCAATAGAAAATATAATATTCCTGTCGCTTATAAAGCTGGATATGTCTTAGATATTTAGGGGTTCAACGTCGCTTTGTAGACGTTATGGCTCAGGGTGCTCACAAGTGGATACTTAGTTTATGCTTACCGACACGTTGCCGTAATCGGACGCTTTGTATACGTTAAATCAAACGACGCCCGCAATCGGACACTTCGTATATGTTTAGCCAAACATATGTACGAGCGGACAACATATATGGCTCTTCCTTTACCCCCTCCCCTCCACACACACGCACTTATGTATTTGCTGATATGTTGTACATCTCAAATACCCCCCCCCACACTCACTTATGTATTTTGCTGATATGTCGTACATCACAAAAATATAAGTGAACTCCGACACCGCACACACACATTCGCAATGCTCTACTACAACAAATATGTATAATCACATATCGTATACAACACGCTCATTATACAAACGGTGAAACAAATAACAAACACATGCGTGCACTTCGCCATGCTTTCTGTACATATATTAGCTAATGATTGTTCGTGCGTGATACGTAACTAAAATTGCACCGCACACAACATAAAACAAAACGTATCAAAGGTACGACCTCACACACTGGAAAACTCTCGCAATTGCTTTTAGCACCAATGTTGCAACTATCGTAAATAGCTATTAATTACGTAGTGTGCGCATCTAAAGACATTAAACATTAATACACTATATACAAGATTTAGTACATCCAACCCTAAATTAATTCATAGCGGGTAACACATGTTGAGTGCCATTACTACATAGCGCGTAAGTCAATACAGTCGCGCAATGTTTTACAGCTACGTATGTATAACAAAAGAAAATACTTACGGCATATATCACAAGTCGAGCAACCTTGAAAACATTTCACATAACTCATAGCATTGTTTTAATGCATGTCAGTTATTTCACACCATATATCATATTTACTCCGTAATAGTACACATCAGTAATTTCTGAGCGCACAATACATCTTAACTTTCATTAATTGTACCACACAATTAGTACAATACAATGAATATTTAACTTACACACTTGATTATTGTCGCAAGACTAAGATCCGGAAATTACAAAATAGCACATCTGTGCTACAAACTGCATGTATAACAATCCTTGCAGCATTTATCAAATATCGCATTTCACAACATGGCATTTTACCATAACACAGTGCTTTTTGTCGTTACTGCTAAACCGCGTCTCATATCATGTGTCTGCTGTCTATTCACAAATAGATCACATCACATAGCTTGTAACTTCTGTGTTTGCGACTTCGATGGAGTGTACCATACATATATTCACATGTACACTGAATACATCAACAAATTATGAGCGACATTAGCCAAAACCAATAACAATTGGCTGGCCATGTTTGGCTGAAGCAAGTACAACACAGCAAAACTAAAATGTGCAATGAAATATATCATCTACAACTAAGCAAATATTGACAGGTTGGACATGACTAAGTATATCATACCAAAACCAACACTGAATACATTACCATATCTATAAACAATGTTCAAAACATTTTTTTAACAGGTCGGATATGACTTGAAGTGAGTATCTCACACATATACCAACATGTACACTGGATAGATCAACGCAGTAAAACCTTTGTCACCACTACAAAAAGTAACTTTGACGCGTCAAGACAGCTCAAACATTACGTAGTCAGGGTGAGTACCGTGATAAGTCTGATTGTCGCTCGGAAATATCCTCTCTCTTATTAAAACCAAGTGATAAGGCGACAACAATAGTAACAGGACTCTATATTTTTCGATGTGGTAGACAAGTTTACACACATTTTCAAACGGTGAAGTACGAATGTACGACTACATCCGATCAAGTATCGGATGATGTTTTTCTGTCACCTTAAGCCTTACAAAACATACCCAATGCAAGTCACAATCGCAAGACTCGAATAAATGCACCGCGAACATCACCACGGCTAGATGTTTTGAATATGAAGCTCGAGCACTTTTCGAATAGGAGCGACACAAACCAAATGAAGTAATTACTTGAGGGTGGACAAACACACACGCACATCATGCTACAACAATATTAATGATTGTTCGAGACGCACTCGAGGTAACACAAGTAATATTCTATTAGTAGTATGTGCGTGTGTCACAAATGGTAAATTTGATATATAAAATTTAAGTGGTATATTTTAAAATAAATGATGCGATCCGCATCATCATACATTTATCAATATATATTAGTTATATACATGCTAGAGAGTTCAATACCAATTTATGTGGCACATGACCCGTTTTGGCTATTGCGAAAAGTTGAGTAATGTAATCAGTGTAACAGAGCCTACATACCGAATTCGTAAACGACGGCTTTCATGACGTCAGTCGTATATATCGTTAATGTTCACCATGTATACATTTCAAAAATACAGGTAGATAGACGACAAGCCCAGACCCCACCCAGTATTTGGCGTCGTGCACATATGCATAGGCTTACTGTCAAACACATATGTACCACTAATACCCATGCGTGTTCGGTTTGCCAAGTTTGAATATTCGTGCAGTTTTGTAGGAAGAACAGGTACAACGACATCACCAACAGCAACTCCACGTGTGTTAGCAATTAACATCGCAGTTAGTAACAAGTACATATGTGAACAAAGAAGTAATAACATGCCAAGAAAGTATATTGTGCGGCTGTCGTGCATGATATGCGTACCGTTGACAAACATACTTGTATCGCTGAGTGTTCGCGTGTGTTTTGCTCAGAATTGATTTTTTGGACGTGCAGATGCACAAGCAATATGAACAAATGCACAGAAAACAATACTTCACTAAACGCTTCATTCTCCACACGCAGTTGTTACACCGATTTTATTTCATTCTGGTAAGGAGATCGTATATGTGTAACATAAGTTGGACCATTGAAGATTGGGAACTATCAACTAGGATCGACTTAAAGGCTCTGGATAGAGACGCATATTTGTAAGCTCACAAATTCATGTCTATACAGCCATTGTGCGACGCTGTCCCGGCTAGCAGGAAAACCTCTGTGACAAAAAAGATAGACAGAAAAAGAAAATCAAGAAAATGAGACTCTAAAAATGGTTGGATTCATTAATGACATGCATGAAATCCAGTAATAGCTGCTATCCAGTGGCCTACTCGTCATTCTAACCGTACTCCTCTTCTGCATCATAAATCTGTTGGTTGCTGCGCTACTTTCCAGGCTTGGGCATTTGGATGCACGCCTTGTGTGGCTTGTTGTCGCCGCATGACGGCAACTCTTGCTAGATCTGAAAGCACTTTCGCGCATCACCGTACGCGGGGTGGCGCGCGACGTTGCAAAGTAGCATGTGTATGTGCGTTTCGTTTCAGCCTTTTATCTTGTTGTTCGTCGACATAAAATAGGTCAGGAATTTCTTTCATGTGGTGTCCTGATTGAAACGACGAGGAACAGTTGCTTTTGGCGAAAGGCATCCTACATGTTGAACAAAGATCGACATGATAGATTCTCATGCAGAATAAGTTCGACATGTATACCAGAAAGTCCAGCATGGACATCGTAATTCGTTGTATGTGATGTCCTGCTCGCCAACGGAAACAAGTTGTACGCGCAGCGTCTCCAAACATGTTGTGCTTCGCTGTAGAGTATAGTGCTCCTTTGCGACGATGAGTGCGCTGACTAGCGCAATGCCTACAAGACCCAAGTGGAGGGTCTTGTAGTAATGCTTAAACTTCATCGAGTGCTGGAGGCTATTCCTCTGCATCCGCAGCTTGCCGCGCCTGTCATCGCCCCCATTCACTTCTGGTAGTCGATGACTTGTTGCGGGCTGGGAAGCTGACATTGGCGCCGCCGCGCTCACGCCGAGCTAATAGGAGCAACAAAGTCATTGTCGTCGCGGTAATGTTAGTAAATAGATCGACCTACGCACACAACACGCATACTTACACAGTGTTGTCATTGTGCGACTGTCGCTAGCACCAACGAAGTGGACCAGCTTCGAGTACATCCAACTAAGCGCTGGAGGTACCGGCAATTCCTCCTCGACAGCAATATTAGTCTCTCTGCGGAGCGAGTTCGCAAGTCGTTTCGCGCTAGTAGACGACGATGCCGCGACGGTTCGTCTTCACGTTGCCGACAGTGTACGCCAGTCGGTGCATGAAGTGGACAGCAAACTTGACGCTGGGTTAGTAGCGGTCGGTTGCTACTACACCCCAGTGCCTTCTAACACGAGATACACGCGCGTTGACGTTACGAAGCACCGCCGATGCGCCATTCACGTCCGGGTCCGTCGGTGTCACGGCGTGTTGTTTGCGACCTCAATAGATTTCAGTTCTGATTATGTTGCATTACATGTCGATCCTGGTTTGACATGCGACACAATAGACAAATGTATATGTTAACAGGATAAGGATGCAAAGATACCCATATAAAGTATATATGTCGACGCACCGATGGCAGTACGCTGTTGAGGCATCTCATGTCACGAAAAACTTCGTACCCCAGAGGTGAGTTTTTCTTTCATAAACTGTATCGTCGTATTGTACTACGAACGACTTAAAATGATCCCTTCGTCGAACGAGAGCACTGCTCCAAGCCGGTAGCTGCGTTGGAACGTCGACGGGACGTACTATATCACCGACCACAAATTCCAGGAGCGACCGAGCTTGACGCGCTTGTACTTGCTGTTAGTAAAGTGCTGCGACTATAAGATCTGATCGAAGCGATTACAAGCCATAAACTTGCTTAATGTGATGGCCAGTATCGAGCCAATAGACAATGGCGCCCAAAGCTTTGCAAAAGAGCATGAGCACCAATAGTAGACCAATGAACTGCACGAATTCGCGCGGCTTGAATGCTTGCTGCTTGCGCAATGAGTACGAAATTCGAACATGCGCTCGACGGCATCGATGTTTTTGCTGTTTTTGCGCTGTAGTTCATGCAAACGATTCGCACAAGAGATGATCTGATGTATATGATAGCGGGTTGTGTAGTCTGCGATCATGATTCAACTGTACTTTGATAAATAGGACCCAAATAATCGACAACGGCGTGCCCGCTACAGCAAACGCGCTTAATGTCGATTCACGAGGGTCAGAACAAGCACGCGAACCTGTGTGCCATCCACTTGTCGCCATTCTGTTAATATGACCGAGATCCATTCTGCAAATCCGGAACGCCGTATCATTGTACAGATCGCTGGTTGCCTCGTCGCCTCCGTCAGAGTCAAGCACATCGTATGTCTCCGGCTCAAACGCATGAACACACGGCGCAATTTTATAATTTTTCTGCTCAGCGGGCGTGGCTGTTGGCGTTACGACAGACACAGCCGCTCTTGTTGCAGTAGCGTTGTTGTCTGTGTGGTTTGCCTGCGCTTCATCGCTGTCGTAGCCGCCGTGCTTCTGCTCCTCATAGTCGTCGTCTGCAGCGTCTTTGTCTGAAGCGACGTTATCTGAAGCAATATCGTCTGAAGCGACGCCATCTGCAGCGTGGACGTCCGGAACGTCGTCATCATCTGGAGCGTCGTCGCCGGTCTTGTCATCGCCCGCAGCGCTCTCGTAGTCGCTGTCGTGCTGTTCGTCGCTGCTGTCAATGTGCGATGTTGCTGCCTGCACACGTTCGCCGCGCGCAGCATACCAGCGTGCAGACCACACTGTTTCAATCGGTGCTCACGCTTAGCGCGGAGTCTATTCTCTGAGAGTTCATTTCGCTGCTGCTTGTTCTTGTTGTAGTTGCCTTTCGGTTGTGAGCATTTGGATTTTCATAATATCAATCCGATCAATCGAACGATCACACAAGCAACAGTTGGATGTTGCCAGCACATTTCTACCCTACGTTGTGCATTTTGTCAAACTGGTTCAGTTTAAATGACCACTGCAAGCCACTCCCTCAATTTCTTCATCAGTTTCTTGCCAAAATAGCAATTCTTAATCACGTGAAAATATACCGCGCAAAAATGCAGCAACCACTGTTTTGATTTGCGTCTAACATGACCAGTAAGTATGTAAATAACTGCTCACAATCTGTTGAAAACAGGGATGCTCTTTATATTCTCTGACACAATTTTATCATAGTTGCATGTCCTTTAAGAATTTTTGTGT